>PVJH01009587.1:0-78439 GCA_004026705.1 Nesogale talazaci
TTAATCACCTTCTACATATATTCTCCAAAACTCGTCTTCATATGTAACCAGAAAAATCCTTCAAAGATACAAACTAAACTGTACTACTCTCTTGGGAGATCATGAGCAGACCTGGTAGGTCTATGGAATTTGGTGAAAACTGACAGAAAAACAAAACTAGAAGAGCAGTAATATATAAAAATTTTAGATAGCAGGGTGGGGCCTACTGCTAGAAAGTCAAGTAATTTCACTAAATCTAGTGAATCTTAAATGATTGCATCACAAAGTATCATTTAATGTCCAGAATAATAGCACGATCACAAAAAGTTAAATATTTAATATATTCAATTTATGGTAACAATGAAGAACATAGCCCATTTCAAAATATTTCCCTGTGCAATGGCTAAATTACAGAGGGGCTCATTTTCCAAAGTATCTGTAGGGTTGTTGCTACTTCAACTACAGCTAACCCAAATCTTAGCATCCTCAATGTGAAGGTACTAAGGGAACATAAAGCCTCAGAGGACACCTTCCCCAACATGTTTTTGTTTAGGGAAGGCCCTTTACCAGCAGAAGGGTCAGGGATTATTTCCTACTTGGGGCTGCTTACACGTTAGAATATAGTAGGTACAAAGTCCAGGGCTACATATAGTAAGTAGCTAACTGGAGTGGGGCAGATGGTGATGTGTAGAGAGGGAATGGGGCACTAAGCCACCCAAAGGGAGCATATTGTTTATATCTTCACAGGGAAAGAGGAACCAAACTTAAAACCGGTGTTCCAGGCTGTGAATGCAGCGTTGACGGCATGGAGCAGGAGCCAGTGAAGGGGTCTGAGTGCACAATCCCAATCCCAACTACAGGGGCAGCCACCTCTTCCCTAGGGGAGTTTGCCTTGGAGGTCAGCACTGAAGCTGCAGCTTGGGGAGTGAGATATGTCTGACCAGAGTATGAGAACAAATGAAGGGGGAGGAAGAAAGAATGGAGTGCATTCTGGTCCACTGCGCCTTCAGGACGATATTCCTACTCAGAACAGCCAGTGCAAAGAGAGGGTCATATGGCAGGCGCCACTATGAAATACAGTTTCCCTCGCTGACTCAAGGCCTTTTGAAGTCACTAATGGAGAAACAGGGTAGGATTATATCCTGTCTGACCCAACCACACCATGGCAAAACAGTAAGAGTGTGCAACAGAGCATGGAGTTCCAGATGAAGTGCCAAGGATATACTTTGAGACCATCCCACTCACCCAGGGGACACTACCAGAGGTCAACAAATAGGCCTTGAACTATTTACAGGTTTTTATATTATTTTTTTTTTATTTTTTCACATATATGTACTTGGACATTGGAGGGTTTTTTTGTTGTCATTGTTTTATTTTCTTTGGTTGCTTCATTTTAGGATGCCTTTTTTTTTTTTTTTTAACATATTGTTACTTCTGCAGGTCAATCCAGATAAGATAGGCTGGATGAACATAGGGATTGATCAAGAGTGATGTAACAGAGAGAAAATACTGAAACCCAAATGGAGGCTGAGCATGATAGTGGGACAAGAGGAAAGTAAAAGTAAATAGAGTAAAGAACTGGGGCGAAAGGGCATTTATAGTGGTTTACATACAGACATGCATATAGGTACATATGTTCATGTATGACAATGGGAAAATAGATCAACGTGAACATACTTATAAGGTATTAGGACAGCAGATGGGCATTGGCCCTCCACTCAAGTAGTTCCTCAGTGCATGAACATTGTTCTATGAAATTGGCATTCCATGATGTTCACCTTCCTGACACACCACTGAAAACAAATGTGTGCATAAGCAAATGTGGTGAAGAAAGCTGATGGTGCCCGTCTATCAAGATATAGCATCTGAGGTCTTAAAGGCTTGAGTAAAGAAGCAGCCATGCAGCTCAGAAGCAACAAAGCTCACATGGAAGAAGCACACCAGCCTGTGTGACTATGATGTATCCAAGGGATCCAGTATCAGGCATCAAAGAACTAAAAGTTATATCATTGTAACTGAGGAGTACAGATTGGGGACCCAAAGCCCATCAATAGGTGAAGGGACATCCTCCTACAGAGGGGTTACAGGGAGGAGATGAGCCAGTCAAGGTGCAGTGTAGTAACAATGAAATGTAGTAACAATGAAAACAACTTTCCTCTAGTTCTCAAATGCCTCCTCCCACCCACTATCATGATTTCAATTCTATCAGACAAATCCAGCTAGACCAGGGGATGCACACTGGAGTCAGGAACATGGTTAACTTAGGACAGATGATCCCTCAGGGCGAGTGGTGGGAGTGGTGATACTGGGAAGGTGGAGGGATGGTGCAATAGAAAGGGGGAACCAATTTCAGGGATCTACATATAACCTCCTCTCTGGGGTACGGACAACAGAGACAGAGTGAAGGGACACATTGGACAGTGTACGATATGACAAAGTAATAAAAATTTATAAATTACTAAGGGTTCATGGGGGAGGCAGGAAGGGAAATATGGGGAGCTGGTACTGGTGGCCTATGTGGATGGAGGACATTTTGAGAGTGAGGATGGCAGCCAAGTGTGCCAATGTGGCCTGCATACAATTGATGTGTGTGTGGGTCGTGATGGGAGCTGTATGAACTCCCAATAAAATGATTATCAAAAAAATGAGAGGGAAAGAGGAGCTTATAACGAGAGCTCAAGTAAAGAATATTTGGAAAGGAAGATGGCAACATGTGTACAAATATGCAATACAAATGATGTATAGAATGTTATAAGAGCTGTAAGAGCCCCCAATAAAATCATTGAAAAAAAAAAAAAACATAGTGGGTCTGAAGAGGAAGAAGTTGATGTCTCTTGGCACAGAAAAATACCTTCCTCAGTCATGCTATTTCACATTAGTGAACTCCAATGCAGTTTTTACAGATGAAAATGAAGATAAGATACTGCAAAATTATAAAGGTTTAAAAGGTTTAAAAGGTTTAAAAATAACTGCTTCAAGAAACAAAATTTCTTGCTTCTTAAAATAATCATTCCTCAGTATATATACTATTTTGTTACAAATTAAGTGACTTTATGGACACATTGTGATATACAGTGGGAAGTGTTGGCATACAGACTCAATACTGTAAAATATAAAATATTTCCTCTTTTACATTATATGCAAGAATAGGACAATGAAAGTGGAAAGCAAAAAGTGAAATATCAAAAAGGAAAAAGGCTCAAGTTGGTAGAGAGAAAACTGCGACTAAATGAAACTTTAAAAACATCTCTATTCTTATCTAAAAATATGGAGTAAGATCAATTAAAAATTGAGACAATGCAAGAAAAGTAGCAAGAGCTTAAAAGTTCATATTGAATACATTTAATATGCCACTGGGGTCTAGTAAGTCGACTATGGTTGGAATCAACTTGATGGTAATGAGTTTGGTTTTGGCTTGGCAATTACTGATGAAATTAAATGGTAATTAATGTAGCAGAATGTGTATATAGTGACATATACCATTAACATAGATATGATCATAGATTCAAATGGGAAAATATGACATAAACCTACAAAAAACAAATCAAAAAACCCCACCAATAATCCAAAATTCATTTGCAGATGCATTAAACTTCTGGTGAATTCCCTCTGACCTTATCATGTGATCTCCTTTCTAACCCATTCTAAAGTTGTTTCAGTTTTGTTGTCTTGTTTGTTTCCTTCCCTTCTGTGCTTTGTATGTTTTTCTGTATCTGAAATCCCAGATGGGTCCTCTATAGAGAAAGCAACTGCGTTGAAAGTTACTTAGAAACATGGAGGGGAGATTAGGGGGAAATAAGGGGCTAAACGTATGAGAAGAAAATATTCTGAAAGTGTAGTGATAATTGCACAACTATTCTTAATATCATGGAATAATTAAATTGTATGATATGAAGCACATGCCAATAAAGCTATTAAAATAGACTTAGTACATTTTTTAGAGAGACATAAAATTGGCATTCACAGACTCACCGTAATAGGAGTTCTTTGGGAAGTTTCTTATTGATTACAGCTTCATCACTGTTTGAGAACATCTGCAAAAACAAAATCATTGTGTTGTGTCAAATGTTATTTAACATTTATTAAAATAGAACTTAACAACTGTCTGCTGTTCCCTAAACACATTCTGCACTTTTATCTAAGCTATTTTCTCTAGCGCTCTTGTGCATCCAAACATGCCCATGCTGTGAAGAGAACTAGATATTCATTAGAAATGCTACCTAGTCTCTGAAGCCTTTCCCCAAATCACTGAGAGGATATAACCACTCCCTTCCCTATGAAACCACAAAGCGCTCTAAAACCCAGAACACTAATTCAAACTAGCATGTTATTAACATATCAACAGCAGACTCTAGTAAGCAGGAAGGGGAAACCAAGTCTGTTTAGCTCACAAGACAGTGTCTAAAGACTGCTGAAATCAAGGAATGTTTACTATTTACAAAGGGAGTCCTCAAATTATGATGGCGTCTGTTCTGATGAACCCGTCATAAATTGGTTCTGACCTAAGTTGAATCCCTTAAAAAAAGTTCTCATTATAGCAGTATGTTGAACTATAAATCATAAATAATTTTGGAATCTGTAAATGAACATTTGATAATGATAGTATCAAAAAAACTGGTGCTGCAACACTGTGTATTATTCCTGGCAGTTGGAAAACAAGATACAGTCACTAAGTTTAGTTCATTATAATTTGAATATGTTCTAAATTGAATATGAATTATCTTATCTCCACACTTCAAGTTTAAGACATTTCCATCATCCTTAAGGGATCTCCATTAACCATTTATAATCAACTTCTGTGTCCATCTGCCTGAAGCAACCACTCATCTGATTCCTGTCTTTTTAGCTTTTTTCTCCCAAGTATATAAAAATGAGTCATATATCATCTTCTGTGTCTTTAACTCTGTTACTCTCTTTTAGGCGTATCCATGCTGTATCCTGACATGCTGAGTGGCTCAGCTGTCCTAACTATGGCACACAAGTGGAATATTGCAGCAATAAAAACCAAAATGCAGCACTGGATTTGGGATGCAGCAGTCAGCAGAGGCTGAAAAGGTGAAAAAAGAACAATGGAAATCGCTACTGACTCTCAAAAAAGCATGGTTCATGTTAGGAAGCTGGGGAAACACCTGGAAAAACAAAACAAAAACACCTGTGGTTTCATTAGTAGAATTGGTTAAAAAAAATCTCCAAAGAATTTAGAAAGTAATACTGTAATTAGATTCTTTTTTTTTTTTGGGGGGGGGGGGCATCACTGCCCTCAGGTGGTGGGAGTAGGAAGCCCAGTCTTTGCTCCGTGGAGCTGGAAGTCAACCTCCATCCCAGTGGGCCGCAGTCCTGCGCACAACCACTACGCCACCGGGGCTCAGCCCAATTAGATTCTTTATGTATAAAGTATAAATATTCTTTATTCTACATATGATAAGAGAATTACACAGATTAAAAGCGGAGTTTAGAGGAAATATGAAGAGTCAGGGATCAATAAAACAGTTCCCCATCTTCTGACTCTCAAGTCAATAAATATAAGAACCTCAAAATCAGCAATGTCCTCCGGGTAAATATCAAATCAAAGATGTGGCATTAAGTCCTTTTTAAAAACTCAGGCAATTCCAATAGTTAAAAAAAAACACTCAAAGATTTAGGATGATACCTCATTGACGCCCTGCTAAACAAACAGAGACGCTTCAAGACATTATGGATCCGTGAACTGATGAAGCCAAAGCACAGAAAAGTCTTTCTTCAAATGAATCATGGATACAGTTTTTGCAACATGGAATGAACCCAATGCAATGAATGGAAAATCCAATCTGAAGTAAACAGCTAAAAATGGAAAGAGGTCTCTGACCCAACAGCTTTCTATAGGCAGAAACACTGGAAAAGTCTGCTGCATAAGCATTTTATATAAAAAGCTTTGTCAGAAGGCAAAGTCTAGAATCACAAATGATTGGGGAACCATTTCCAGGGAAGAGGTACCGTATACTCAAGTATAAGCCGACCCCAAATATCTGCGGAGACACCTAATTTTACCATAAAAATGCTTTAAAAATTTGCTGAAAACTGGGCTTATCCTCAAGTATATACGTCAACTTTTCTTCGTCATTCACATGACTCTGGATCATGAGGAACAGTCTTGATGTGTTTATTCCACACCTGAACCTCAGAAAACACAATATAAGCCTTCAAACTAATTTGATTTGGCACAGCACTTTGGAGGTGCCTGAATGTGATACTTTGCATGTAACAAGAAAGCAAAATCTGAGGTGTCAGTGGTTCGGTAGGAAAATTCATGCCTTCCATATAAGATACCGAGGCTCAATACCTGGCCAAGGTAAAACATGACACAGTTATCACCCATCTGCTAGTGAAGGCGTGCATCTTTCTACACTTCTGAACAGCTTTCATTGATGTTTCTGGTCTTAAAAGGACGAGGAAGAAAGGTTTGTGATCTAGTTTTGAAAATCAGCCAATGAAAATGTGATCCGGCAACCAATCATGGAAATGGTGCAGAAACAGGCAGCTTTTTGTTCCATTGTGTACAAGGCTGCCAAGTGTCCTGGCCAACTTGATAGCAGTTAACAAGAAACAGAACGTGAACCACTGAAACCAGAGGCCAGACTATTGCATCCTCACTACCCTCTGAGTGGAGTCTGACTGGTACAGATGCTACAGGGCAGAACTGCCTCCTTGAGGTTTCCAAGGCTGTAAATCCTACAGGAACAGACCAGGTTCATCTTT
The DNA here is from genome assembly GCA_004026705.1 of Nesogale talazaci. Lineage (NCBI taxonomy): Eukaryota > Metazoa > Chordata > Mammalia > Afrosoricida > Tenrecidae > Nesogale > Nesogale talazaci. The sequence continues at coordinate 6,715 of PVJH01009587.1, forward strand.
CTCCTGAGAAGCTTGTGGTGAAGCCAAACTGCTGACCTCCTGCCGAGCAGCCTCAAGTTCAACCCACTACGCTGTGAGGCCCCTGCAGGTCCATCCTCATGAAAGAGTCCTGCTATCCTGTTAGGAAGCCGAGGCTAGCCTTCTCTGAATGCTCAAGAAAGAACTACGGAGAGCCTGAGACAGTCATGTGAGGTGCTTCAGACCTAGTCAATTGACTATGTAAATAGACCTGGGAGTGACCCCTGCAGAGATCAACAGAATTGTGAGATATAATAAAATGCTTTTTAAAATCACTAACTTATAGTGTGGCTGTTATACAACAGGGATTGCTAAACCAGTTCCCAAGTGGAAAATGTTATTTAACTAAATTCACAAATTTGAAAAAATCTTGTGACATACAAAAGTAGTGCGACATGGATTAAATCACTAGATAAGAAAAATTTAAGGTTCAATTAAGAATGAATTTCCATAAAGAAAATTAAGAGTGGAAGTTGTAGAAACATTTTATAATCCTTTCTCCCTCTAAGTCATCTTGACTGATTGATTGTGCCATTCCCTCAACTCAATAAACACCAACCAGATGTTTTTCCAATTGACCCGATTTCTTGTCAGAATTGAAAAGGAAAAACATTAAAAAAATTTTTTTTGAAAAGGAAAAACATTTTTGCATGGCTAAACAAACTGTGGAAAAAAAAAAAAAAAAGAGAGAGGCTTAACTTCTTCCAGCCAACATTTTATCCCAGAAGAAATATAATGGCTTTTTAGAAGCAATTACTACTGTCAGTGCATTATGACTTCATTATGACCTTATGAGTACATTTCTTCTAGAAATTTCTAGACAAAAGGGCACAAGGAATGGATGTGTTTTAAAACACACATAGGTCAAATGCTCTTCTTTGGACACTTTCTACCATCTAACTAAATATCCTTACCTTTGCTTTATACTGATTTTTCTGCTTACTTAACGAAAATCAACAATTCACAGGAAACTCCTTGGGTTCTGAGCTAAATATCTTTGCAAGACATTGCTTTTCTTGTGTACAAATAAATTCTGGTTGATATGCCAGAAATTGAGGGGCAAAAAAAAAAAAAAAAAAAAAGCCGGTATTTATGAAAATGTATCAGGCCAATGTATTTTTTTTTTTTTAATGTGGCTTCACTGCCCTGGTGGGAGTAGGAAACCCAGCCTTGCCTAGCCTCCTGGAGAGCTGCTGCTGTATTTGAACTGTCAACCCTGAGGTCCGCAGACCCATACACAGCCACTAGGCCACCAGGGCTCAGCCAGGCGAATGCATTTTTATATTTCTCTCATAAACATTTCGTAAGCCATCACAACCAACTCTGGTCAACTCAGTTCACTCCTATTGTTGTTGGACACAGTGACACTATGTGAAACAAAATGGATCCTCGGCCATCCTCAAAAAACAAATAAACATGGTTGTGATATTTGAGTCCCTTGTTGCAACTACCATGTCAATCCACCAAAGCTGTGTCATGTGTACCTTGATCCTCTAACCTTGTTTCTCTTCAACAACTTATAAGGTGGTCTTGCGCAGCAAATCAAAATCATTTGATTTCTTGACTCCTGATTCCATGAACATTGATTGTTGATCCAAGCAAGATGAAATCTTTGATAATTTCAATCGTCTCTCCACTTATCATGTTACGAAGGCCCAGCTATGAGAATTTTGGTTTTCTTCACAGAGTTGCAACCCACACTGAAGGCTGCAGTCCTGAATCTTCATCTATCACCATGTGCTTCGAGTCTCCTTGGTTTCCAGGAAGCAAAGGCGGGACCTCTGCATATGGTAGTATGTTAATAAGCTTCCCTTTAATTCTGATGCTACATTTCTCTCTATGTAGCCTGACTTCTCAGATTGGCTCAGCATAAATACTGAATGTATGTGCGAAAAGGATACAACCTTGATGCACACCTTTCCTGATTTTAAAGCACACGGTATTTCCTTGGTCTATTACAACAGCAGTTCTCAACCTGTGGGTCCTGACCCCTCTGGGCGTTGGATGACCCCTTCACAGAGATCGCCCGATTCATAACAGTAGCCAAATTACAGTTATAAAGTAGCAATGAAAATAATTTTATGGGCTGAGCCCTGGTGGCGTCGTGGTTGTGTGCGGGACTGCGGCCCACTGGGATGGAGGTTCAATTCCGGATCCCAGGAGCAAAGGCTGGGCCTCCTACTCCCACCACCTGAGGGCAGTGATGCCTAAAATTAAAAAAAAAAGAAAAAAAAGAAAATAATTTTATGGGTTGAGGGGAGTCACCACAACATGAAGAACTATATTAAAGGGTCAAAGAATTAGGAAGTTTGAGAACCACTGTATTAGAACAATGCCTCTTGGTCTGTGCATAAGTTCTGCTTGTCAACAATGAAGTGTTCTGGAACTCCCGTTTTTCTCAACATTATCCATAGTGTGTTACAACAGACATAATTAAATGCCTTTACAGACTCAATAAACCATCTTTTTGCTATCTGCTGCTTTCTACCAAGATTCAGCTGAAGCCAGCAATGACATATCCCTTGGGCCAACAGTTTGTGAAACATTTCAATTGGTATTCTGTCAATTCCTTTTGTTTCTGCCAATTGTTTTGTGTTAATACTTCCAAAGCAGTTTGGACTTCTTCCTTCAGTACCATTAGCTTATTGATCATAAACTATCTCTTGAAATTATTAGTTAAACTATAAGTCTTAGTGTTTTCTATTTTACTTATATAGGTTCTAATAGTTGACAGGACTCACGGACAAAATTCACAATGAAGGGGTTTATTAAGGAAACTAACAAGTTATAAAACCAGTGAGAAATGCTCAGAGTTGAGTGGTTTAAAGTTCTGTCAATTCTGCCAATAAATACCCAAAGGGCATACCACTCTGCTACAAGCATCAACCTGAAAGCATTCAGCTTAACCTCCACAGGTCAGCGAACTCAGCTCCCTCAATTAAGTGTCCAGAGGTCCCCCAACTCCTAAAGTTCCAGCTCAAAGGCACTCAGCTCTATACCAGCTCTATATTCAGCAAGTTGAATATTCCGATAAAGAACCCAGAGGCACCTTACTCTGCAACCTAGATTCCTGCACAGAAGCACTCAGCTTTATTTGTTCCATGGGTTGAGAAGTTTGTCACTGTTCCATTACTCTCCTCCCTGGTTCTGCTGATGCTCCTCGGATAGTATACCTATACTCTGGATCTAGGAAGTTCAATGTGCAAGGATCTTGGGCCTATCAACTCTGCTGATAATGAAATTCCACCTCCTGCTTCTTAGAGGGTTTACACAGTAGGATGGCATTCCAGGGAATCCTATTCCAAATTGTTCACAAGTGAGTTTTATCAATATCTTATTGCATCTTCATAACAGGCCCATGGGAGGAGTTAGAGTCATTTGGTGGGAGTTAGAGTTTCACAAGCAGAGTCACTATGGGTTGGAACTGACTCTTCTAAAAACAACTGTGAAGATGACAATGTACCAGGCATTGTTTCATTCTGCTTAACTTCTACTATAAAGTTCAGCTTTGTACTACCACTTTACATCTGACCTACTATAAGTCTAATCAAAATTTAGAAGATGGGTTTAACCATTGCAAACCACAAAATAAGATAGTCATTGGAGTCAAAGATTAAGGGAACAAATATTTTCTTGAAAGTAAAGATTTTATGGATTCTTCTAATTCAGGTACATTCTACAGGTACAGCAACAACATATAATTATAACTAATAGTAAGACTTTGCTTTTCATTACTAAATTTCCTCTATACGACATTGAGTCAGCATTATCCCTTTTTTGAGGGGCCAAAAATGTCTAGGATGTTTCTGAAGTTAATTATATATTTCATGAGCCCTAAAAAGCTAAAATATAACAAGTTTATTCTCAAGAGAGAAATGTGTCAAAGAAAATCAAACGAAACGATGGAATATAGGCTGAGATCTCGAGTTACTTTTTTATATTATAGAACAAAGACAACTACTACTCACAGTTTCTGAACCGGTCTCTCGGTATCCGAGACTGTGTTGCTGTTAGTCGCTATGGAGTCAATTCCTGGGCTTGTGACTGTTTACTAAGTAGAACTGCTCCACAGTTTCAAAATTTTGACCTTTCTGTGCATAAGATCTCCAGGCCTGTCTTTTCAGATGCCTTTGAGTGGGTTCAAAACTCCCATCTTTCAATTAGTAGTTGAGGGCTTACCCACTGGCGCCATCCAGAGACTGATGAGCTTATTCACTGCCTTCGAGAAGTCGATTCCAACTCCTCTATCAACCCAGAGGACAGAGTAGAGGTGCCCCCATGGGATTCCAAGAAAGAAACTATAAAAGTTAAAAATGAGCAGTGTTTTAAAAAATTATTAAAGGATGACATGGTCAAACTAGTGGCTGCTACCACTCTTCTGCAGAGTAAAAATCAGAAATGGAAAAAGCACATTTTTAGCATAATTTGAGTGTTTAATGTCCAGAATTTGAACACTTCAGACATCTCAGAACAAGTAGACACAGGTGATGTCAGTTAAAATGCCAGGGTAAGGAACTCTAAAATCCAGTCAACCCATAAGTACAATTAAAAGAAAAATACAACACAAAACACCTGACCAAAAATGTCAAAATCAGAACGTCATGGAACTGTGAAAATGGATTGAAGCTTTGTAAGCTATTTAGAGGGCACTTATTCAAGGAAAAAACAAAAACAACACTAAACCTTAATAGTTCTGCAGTAGTAGGGAGGGTGGGTTTCAAATCAGTTCATTCTGGCTCAACTCCCTGATAAGAACCTACATTTATTTCCACCACAGGTATACAGAATCAGAAACTTTTTTTTTTTTTTTAAGAATCTCCAATTTTAAACACAATCAGAGTAAATCTTGATTCAGTATATTTGGGGTAGAAATGAAAATTATCAGCAGTTAATCAGACCATAACAAAGCAGTTTGAGGCCCTGGTAATGGAGGAACAGAATAGACCTCATTCTCAACAAAGATTGTAATTATTTGTTTTGAATTGTCTGGTCCTTGTTGGAAAGAACATCTTTAAAAGGTTGTCAGATTAGGAACATATCTAGTGTATAGGCTCCAGTTGGGGGCATTTGTCAAAAACATTTACAGATAAGGATTTTATTCACTGCTGCTCCCTCTAACAGATTAACAGCTGGAACAAACACAAAAGACCATTGTGCTTGATTTCAAATTTTAAAAGACTAACCCAAAGGCCTGGAAAGTGAATACCATATACACTAGGACTCTGAAAAGCATTGTTTTCATACTACTGTGAATCTAGAAGGTCAAGGCCCAGGCTGTCATCGTGCTCAGTTTTGCCCTAAGAAGGCTCTTGGGATGACCCTTGAGGCACTGCCTAGTTAACTGTTGAAAGTCTGCTCCAATCCAAACAAAAAAGGCCCTCAGCAAAGAGGGAAATTTTTTAGCTCTAGTTTAAGATAATTCCCTTTCAGTCATTAGCTGATTACTAATGTAACAGAAACTTGAGAGACCACAACGATTTTCTTTCAGATATGCTTCAGAAGTAAAGGCAGAATTAAGGCATTCTCAAATAAACAATAGGCCAGCATGCTCCTCATAAGCAGAACTGGCATCTAAGAAATACTAATGGGAGTCTTTCCCCACATATGCCGGAAAACTAGACAGAAGTTCCATTTACCTCTCAGTAGTTTGTGGTACTTTGGTGACTAGCACAGGGCTGTGATACTGCAATGATGCCAAAGACAATTCAAATACAAAGGGGGTCACTTGTGGTGGGAACATTTCAGTGGTGCATACTAAGACAGACTAGAAAGACCTATCACCCAATGTATCTTTTTTGACAACACAAATTGTAGACTTGGACTTTGCCTGATGGGAACACATAGAAATCAATCTGTGAAAAGAGATGAAGCCAGGAAAATTTATTTATTTATTTATTTATTTTTATTTTAGGCATCACTGCCCTCCAGTGGTGGGAGTAGGAGGCCCAGCCTTTGCTCCTGGGAGCCGGAATTGAACCTCCATCCCAGTGGGCCGCAGTCCCGCGCACAACCACTACGCCACCGGGGCTCAGCCCAAAGCCAGGAAAATTTTGAAGATAATTTTAAAGTAGTCACAGCAATGTACTGACAGAAAGCAGCCAGAAATTCAAGTTGGTTCAAAAGAGGGCTTGGGATGAAAATATCAGTGCTGATGTCAGGTAGACTGAAGCTAAAAGTAGAGAATACCAGAAAGGTATTTCTTGTTCTATGGGCTGCACAAGGGCATTCATATCTCTGGAGTTTAACAAATCATTGTAACACTGCAAAGAATGGGTATTTCAGAAAAGTTAATTGTGCTCAAGAAGAACCCAAACAAAGAGCACAATCTGCATGCAAGTAAATAATTCGAGAAGTTAAAACAGTAACATAACAGTTTGCTGAAAATAAAGAGAACTTGAAGCACTTACTAATGATATCAAAGACTATAAAATAGCGAGCAAAGAAAGTACCTCAACATAAGCAAAAATTCTTACAACAGGATCAATAAGGAAAGCAATCTCCTGATAAATGGAGAAAAGATGGAAATTGTCAAGGATCTCATTTTACTTGAATCCACAAAATAAGACTCATGAAAACAGCCGTCAGAAATCACAGAACATTTTCCACTGGAAAATTCTATTTGAAAAGACCCTATAAAGTGCTTTGAGGATTAAGGGGCACCTGACAAAAGTCTTGGTATTTTCAACCACCTCCTGTGCCCGTTAATGCTTGATAATAAATAAGAACTGAGAATAGATGCTTGTAAGTTATGACATTGGCAAAGAATACAGAATAGGACAGTGTCAGAAAAATTAACATAATCTGTCTTGGATGAAGTACCAACAAAAAGCTCCTTGGGGGTGACAATGGCAAGACTTCATCTCATGGATTCTAGGCAGATTGTCCTGGAGAAGGGTGTCACGTTCGGTACAGCAGAGGAAGATTCCCAGGGAGATGGACTGACACTATGGCTGCAACAATGGGCTCCCACACACTAACGCCTGGGAGGAGAGCAATGGGCTGAGCAGGCTTTTCTTTTCTTTTCTTATTTTTCTTTTTAGGTTTTTATTTTCTTTCTTTCTGTTGTACACAGGAGTTCTGTAAATTGGGGGCACTGATCTTTTGATTAGGAGCCCAATGCTTAACCTATTGCACTACCACGACTCAATTCAGACTAAATAAACCAAACGAACAAACAAAAAATCAAACTCACTGCCAGAGTCCATTCTGACACTGGTTTCTAGAAGACAGAGTGTAACTGCCCCTGTGGGCTTCCAAGGCTGTAAATTTCTACAGGAGTAGAAAGCCTCATCTATTCCAACTACTGGCTTTGGGGTTCGAAGTTCAACAAACAATCCACTACACCATCAGGGTTTCTTTAATCCAAACCAGTTTATTATCAATTACAATATTAGTGGAAATTGCCAGGACAATTGCTAAGAAAATACTTCAAATGTATGGTATATAGTCGAAAATTAAAGAAAAAAGGAATCATAATGGCACACTAAAAGTTATCTACTTAATCCTCCAAAGATGCGTTAATGGAGAAACTGAGAAGGAAGCATAGAATAAACAGCAAAATGACACAAGTAAAACCTTCCTTATTAGCGATTACGTAAACAGGTGGAATTCTCCAATTAAAAAGGTAAAGACTTACCAACTAGACTTTAAAACAAAACCATCTATACTGTCTAAAAGAATCATTTAAACTCAAAGATATGATGACATACATATGTATGTTGAAAATACAAAGATCAAAAAGATTCCATGAAAACAGCAACTAAAAAAAGAACTAGAGTGGCTATTAACGTAACAGAGGTGAGGAAAAAAGTTGTTACTAGAGACAAAGGTCCAAAAAAACCACACCCAAACTCACTGCCACTTCACTGATGCCAACTCATAGGACAGGGTAGAACTAACTGGCCCTGAGAGTTTCTGAGACTGTCACTGTTATGGGAGTAGAAAATCTGCTTTTCTTCCAAGGAGCTGCTGTGGTTCTGAACATCGGAGCTTGCAAATTGCAGCCCAACTTGTAACCATTACACCATCAGGGCTCCTGGTGAGACAAAGAGTAGTAAATAAAAATAAAAGGGCCTATGCATTAAAAACCATTATAAACACAGAGACACCTAACACCTGGAACCCGCCCCCCCTCCCCCGCAAAAAAAAAATTGAGGAGAAACAAAACAATTCAGTAATAGTTGAAGATCGAGTGTTTTAATGGGAAATATCCCAAACTCACCCCTTTATTAAGTCTAAACAAGACAAAAATGAATCATCTGAATGAAGATTATTGGCACGAGGCCTTAATAGTGGCCAGGTGGTTACCAAGATATAGGCGGGGAACAAAGAAACAATCACAAAATCATGGTTAATGGACATATCAATTCACCACAGTTGCAATTGGGACTCCAAAAGTGGGAGAGAAACTATCAGTGGGATGTGTACATAACTGCTGGTTCAAACAGTTTACAAAATTGGTTTAGGGTTCTCTGACCCAAGATGGTTATGGTATGTCTCATAACCATGAGAACCTAGTATCCAAGGGCAGTTCTAAGAAAGTTCTTGGGTTGGCCAGGGAAGTCAGCAAATACACTTTGCACCTGGTGGCTAGAACTTAAGGTCTAATACAAGGAAACAGAACTATCATTAAATCAATTAGTCAAACCAAACATCTACTGAATTCTTCACCCTTAATCATTCTACACAGGTTCACATTTTCCTAGATAGGTCATATGTTAGGCCATACTGTAAGTGTCAATGAATTTTAAGAAAGTTTTCATTAATAACATGGGGATGGGGATAACACTGAGCCCCGGTGGCATAGTGGTTGTGCGCGGGACTGCGGCCCACTGGGACGGAGGTTCAATTCCAGCAGTGGGGCTGGGCCTCCTACTCCCACCGCCGGAGAGCAGTGATGCCAAAAAAGAAAGAAAGAAACAAACAAGGGAATGATAAATAACAGAAAATTTTAAAAATTCACAAATATGTAGAAATTAAACAACAAACTCCTAATTAATCAGTGGATTCTGACAACAAGTATAGCCAGAAAGGAATGCTTACAAGAAGTGAGGCTGGTGAGGCTTCATCTCATGTGTCTTTGGCCATGTTAACCAGAGCCCAGACCCCGGTCTGGTAAGGATATCGTGTCTGCTAAGGCAGAGGGTCAGAAAGAAGATACTTACAGAGATGGACTGACACCGTGGATATAATAAATGGTTCAAACAAATCAACAATTACGAGGTCTGGCAGGGTTTCATTCTATTGTGCATAGGGTCACCGTGAGTCAGAATGGACTCAAGGACACCTAACTCACTGTCATAGTATCAAACCCAACATAGCGGCACAGTACGGTGAAGATGTACGGTGAAGGTAGGACTGCCCCTAAGGGTTTGGAGACTGTAAATTTTAATCGAAGTGGAAAGCTTCACCTTCCTCTGGTGGGGCAGCTGGTGATCTTGTGGTTGGCAGCCTAACTTGTAACTCACTAGACTACCACAGCTCCTAACACCACTAGCAAGAAGAAAAAAAAAAGAGAAGACCAAATTACTAAAAACAGAATGAAATATTGAACATTACTACTGACATTCCAGGAATAAAAAGCATCATGTGGCTGAGCCCCGGTGGCGTAGTGGTTGTGCGCAGGACTGCGGCCCACTGGGATGGAGGTTCAATTCCAGCTCCACAGGAGCAAAGGCTGGGCCTCCTACTCCCACCACCAAAAGGCAGTGATGTCCAAAAAACCAAAAAAAAAAAAAAAAAAAGCATCATGAGGGAATACAATGAATAATTTCATTTTAACACACTGAATGTTACTATTGTTGTCAAGCATCAGGGGGAGGGATTTTGACACATTGTAATCCTATGCACAACAAAACGAAACCCTAACCAGTCCTGAGTCATTCATTATTCCTATGTTAGAGTCCATGGTTGCAGGCATTGTGTCAATCCACCTTCTCTTTAACGGTTGTCCACTTTTTTGCTGGCCCTCTATTTTAGCAAGCAAAATTTCCTTCTCCAGGCCCAGGTCTCTCTGGACAACATGTCCAAACTATGTAAGGTGAATGAACTCCTATCATCCTCGCCTCTAAAGAGCACTCTGTTCATCAGACTTCTTCCAAGACTGATTTGTCTGTCCTTTTTAGTTGTCCATGGCACTTTCAATATCCTTTACCAGCCACCACAACCCAAATGTATGGATTTTTCTTCAGTCTTCTTTATTCATTGTTCAACTTACTTTTTTTTCATTGTCCAACTGTCACCAGTATATGACGCAATTGAAAATATCATGTCTTAAGTCAGGTGCTTTTCAATATTCTAGAAAGATCTTGTACAACAGATTTACCCAATGCAAAACATTATTGATTTATTTACTGTTGCTTCCACGAGCATTGATTGTGGATCCAAGCACACACCCATCCTCAACAACTTCAATCTTCTCTCCATTTATCATGTTACAAAGTGACCCAGTTAGAAGATTTGGGTCTTATTTACATGGACTTGTTGAAGTCTGAGCTCTTTGGTATTCTTATTCATTAGCAGTTGCTTCAAGTCTTCCTCACTTGCAACAAGCAGGTTTGTGCTATCTGCATGTTGCAAGTTGGTAGTAAGCCTTCCTGTAATCCTGACACTGCATGTCCTGATATACTCCAGCTTCCCTTGCTGTGCTCAGCACACACAATCAGTCAATATGAGGAGGATACAATCCTGACTCACACCTTTCCTGCTGGGTAACCATACAGCAGTCCCACAAACTGAAGTGTTCTGACACTCCCAGTCTTCCCAAAGCTATTCTTAGGCTGTTTCCATCCACACAGTTAAACCTTGGCATAGTCGATAAAACAAAGGTAAACATTTTCATGCTATTCTCTGTTTTGACCCAAGATTCAACATCAGCAATGGTATCTCCTGTTAGATCCACATCCTCTTCTGAATCTTGCCTGTCCCTCAGTAAAATTTTACTTACATGTGATATTAATGATACAGTGCTAAAATTTGGGCATCTGCTAGGTTGTCTTCCTTTGGAATGGGCATAAATATGAATCTCTTACAGTGAGTAGGTCAAGTAGCTGTCTTCCAGATTCTCTTACATAGATGAGTGTTGCCTGTGTTTATCATTTTGTTTAAACATTTCAACTGATAATACATCAATTCCTACCGCCTTGTTTTTGGCTAGTGCTTCCAGTGCAGCTTGGACTCTGCACCATTGGTTCTTGCTCATATGCTATCTCTTGCAATGGTTGAAAGCTAACTAGCTGTTTTTGGAACAATGACTATGTATTCCTTATAGGCCAGAATGGCAAGACTTTGTTTCATGTACGTTGGACATGTTGTCAGAAAGACCTGTAGAAGGGCATCATGCTTATGTCCTAGAGGAAAATCATCACAAGAATGTAACAGGGGAAAAAGAGTTTTAGTTGGTATATGCATTAAAGAGAAAAGACAGATTGGAAAGAGATGGACACATCATCAAGGCTATATCTGATCTAACTGATAAACCAAACAAGTCTTTAATACTTCCTGGTCCTCACCCCCACCTCGTGCCACTATCACGACCCCAGTTCTATTTTACAAATCTGGCTAAACCAGAGTATGTACCCCGGCACAGATTAAGAGCTCTCAACAGACTCCAGAACAGCTAACCCCCTCGGGATCAATAATGAGAATAGTGATACCATAAGGGCAGGGGGAAAGTGGGAGAGCGGAAGGGGTTACTGATCACAACTATCGATGTACAATACTCCCCCCTCACAGGGACAAACAACAGAAATGTGGGTGAAGAAAGACAGCACAGTGTAAAATATGAAAATAAAGGGCTGAGCCCCAGTGGTATAGTGGTTGTGCGCGAGACTGCAGTCCACTGGGATGGAGGTTCAATTCCAGGAGTAGCTCCACAGGAGCAAAGGCTGGGCCTCCTACTCCCACCACCAGAGGGCAGTGATGCCCCCAAAAACAAAAAACAAACAAAAAAAAAAAAAAGAAAAAGAAAATTTAAATTATCAGGTGTTCATAAGGGTGGATGAAGGAGGGCGATAACAGAGGAACTGATACCAAGGGGTCAAGTAGACAAGAAATGTTTTGGAAATGATAGCAACATATGTACAAATGTGTTTAATACAATTGATGCATGGATTGTTATAAAAGTTGTAAGATCTACGTGGACAGAAGAATTGACTTTCGAGAACAGCACTGAAGCTGCAGCTCAGGGAGAGGGATATGTCTGATCAGAGCACCAGGGAGTAAATGAAGGGGAAGGAAGAGAGAGAGGAGCGCATTGTGGCTCACCAAGCACTGAGGACGACATTCCTGCTTAGAAAAGCCAATGTACATAGAAGACCATATGGCCGGCCTCACTATAAGACATGACATGCCTTGCTGGCTCAAGACCCTACAGGGGACAACACGGAAGAGACATGGTTGGGACTGCACCGGTCTGACCCACCACAGGAAAAGGGCACAAAAGGTGCCTGCAGAAGAGTGGCGGGTGGAACAGAGCATGGAGGTCCTGAGGGAGTGTCAAGGATAGACTTTGGGGCCAGGGTGTGGAACCCCATCAGACTCAACCAGAGGACACTCCTATAGGCCAACAGACAAACTCGAACTATTCACAGGGTTTTATTATTATTTTTTTTTTTTACTTTTATATTTTGTGTGATCTATCTAGATAAGATAGGCTGGATGAACAGTCTGGAGGAGAAAACAACAGATGGTTGAGCGGGGAGGGGGGACACGGGAGAGAGACAGATGGGGGAAAGGAGGTAGTGTTGACCAATCCAGGGACAAGAGATCCAAAATCAGTAGCAAGGATGGTGTGAGAGACCTGGTGGGGATCAACCAGGGGTATTGTAACTGAGAAACACCAATAAAGGCTGGCCATGATAGTGGGACAAGAGAAAAGTAAAAGGAAACAGAGGAAAGAAACAGGAGGCAAAGGGCACTTACAGAGGTCTAAATACAGGCATGTACGTAGGTAAATATATTTATATACGATGATGGGAAAATAGATCTACATGCATATATTGATAGGTTCAGTATTGAGGCAGCAGATAAGATATTGGGGCTCCACTTAAGTACTTCCTCAATGCAAGAACACTTTGTTCTATTAAATTGGCATTCCATGATGCTCACCTTCTAGACACAATCGCTGAAAAATAAAGTTTGCATAAGCAAAAGTGGTAAAGAAGCAGCCATCTAGCTTAAAGGCAACGAAGCCCACAAGGTAGCACACTATCTTGTATGCCCACAAGGGGTCGAAGGGATAAGGTAAAACGCATCAAAGAACTAAAAACTATGTCATTATAAATGAGGGGGAGTACAGATCAGAGATCCAAAGCCTATCTGCAGTCAAATGCTTTCCCATCCAAGTACTAACCAGGTCCGACCATCAGGTGAATTCAGGGTGGTATGGCCATAGACCCAAAGCCTATCTGTAGGTAACGGGACATCCCCTTACAGAAGGATCACAGGGAGGAGATGAACCAGTCAGGGTGCAATGTAGCAATGGTGAAGCATACAATTTCCCATTAGTTCTCAAATGACACCTCCCTCCAATTATCATGATCCCAATTTTACCTTAGAAATCCGGCTAGACCAGAGGATGTACACCGGTACAGACAGGAACCAGAAACGTAGGAAATTCAGGACACATGATCTTTTAGGACCAGTGGTGAGTGTGGCATTATCGGGAGGGTGGAGGGAAGGTAGGGTAGAAAGGGGGAACCGATTATATGGCTCTACATATAACCTCCTTCCATGGTATGGACATTAGGGAAGTAAGTGATGGGAGACAATGGACAGTGTAAGAGAGTACAAAATAATAATTTATAAATTATCAAGGGTTCGTGAGGGAGGGGAAAAATAAGGAGCTGATACCAAGGGCTTCCATGGAAAGCAAATGTTTGAGAAGATGAGGGAAACTAATCTACGAATGTGCTTGACAAACAATGGATGGACGTATGGATTGTGTTGAGGTGTATGATCCCCCAATAAAATGATTTATTAAAATAAAAAATACACTGATAGGACTCAAAACAACCAAGATATCTCTTCTTTCTATGTAGATTTTGATAGTGGTTTGGTTCGTACAACAGGTGAGCAATATAAACAGTAACAGCTACAAAACTAGGTCAACTACTTTAGGACAGTCAGGAGCCCTTTGCTGTGGGCAGAACAAAAGCTATGGTTCTCTCACATTTGCCTAGCTAGGTCTCCTGGGGGAACTTCCTACGTCTACCTTAATGGTCAGTGTACGCTCCTTCTTCACCTATCTATCACTGTCTAACTAGTCATTGTTTTCCTAAGTAGCCTGCTCCCCCTCCCTGCCTTCCAGGATAACCACAGACATTTGCTCAGGTCTGCCATACTTCCTCATTTCCTTGGACTTCACTTTGGTAGCTTGGCAGTAAGGATGTGAATGTGGGACACTCAAGGTGACATTTGGGCTAATTTTGAAACCAGGTCCTAACTCACTTGGTAAAGCGGTGGGCTAACAAAGAGAGAAAGGCCCTCAAGGAGATGGATGGACGGCAACAATGGGTTCAGTATAGGAACAATTAAGAGGATGGCGCAAGACAGTGCGGGTCTCTCATTCTATTGTGTATAGGGTAGAAACCAACTGGACTGCACCTAACAGCAGTATCTCTTAGATAGGGAGGCTGGTGGATCAGTGGCTAAGCATTTGCGTGCTAAAAAAAAAAAGTCCATTTGAACCCACCAGGAGTTGCCTAAGAGAATGATGTGGCAAGCTCTACTTATGCGGGTTACTGTGGAGTGCTATTAACCTACAGCAATGGCTTGGGTTCTTAAAATCTCCCGGAGCCTTGGTGGAGTGATGGATTTTGAACAGTTAGTTCACTAGCTGCTCCTCAGTACAAAGATGAGGCTTACTATTCCTGTAAAGATTTACAGTCTTGGAAATCCACAAGAGCAGTTCTACCCTGAGGTTTAGGATCATGCAAACCAGAACGGACTACAGGGCAGCAAGGGAACTTCTAGGAAACGCCCACGCCCACATCTACTTCCACTCAGTGAAGAAAGTGCTTTCAAAGAATTAACATTATGCAAAAACCTTCCTGGTGAGTCTGATAGTCATCCAGGTTTACTATTTAATCTCTAGCATGTGCTTCAGCTATAACTCATGAATCTGAGTTTCTCTTTTTTCCTTTAGAACAACTCTCAGAGCACACGATTGGAGTAAAGTTCAACTTACACTAGTCTAGTTGCATTATGATTACAAATAAGGACAAAAATCCACAGCTACTGAGTCCATTCTGACTCAGGGCAATCCTTTGGAAAATTGATATTACGAATCTTGTTTTAGAGTTGGAAGAACAAAGGTTAAGTGGTTTCCCCAGGACTCAATGTGGTGAACTTCCACTTGTTGGAAGACTCAGTCCCCTGATATCTGCTTCCTATGCTTAGACCAAACATATCTATCTGCACCAAAGATTGAGGTGTTTAATTTGAATTTACATCAAAATCCACCTTTTGAGATAGAGTCTAAATACAATCACTCTTTTAAAAAGAATTATGTCTACTTCATTTAGGTTGTCTTCCTGTTGTGCTTAACAAAATTAAGACTAGATTTAACAAATTCCTAATCTTCATTTCCCCCCCTAATCTTTATAAGTATTCATTCATGATATTTTACTTGAACATCTATAGCATTAAGTTTTAACCTATCGAAGAATCGCAAATCACTTATCAAAATGAGTTATGGTGCTTGCATGGTGCAGCATGTACTAAAATTGGAACACAGAGAAGTTCAGCATGGCCCTGAGCAAGGATGCCATTCAAATCCATGAGTTACTCCATATTTTTGCCTTTTTTCCCTTGTGTATCTATATTAGATAAGCAAGATAAATAATCCTCAAGGGCAAGTCACAGGACTGAGAGTTCTGTGGGGCCAGAGGAGAGAGGAAGGTAGATAAAAGGGAGGGGACAGCCAACAAACCCAGGGACAAGGGAACAACAAGAGATCTATAATCAAAGGAAAGGAAGGTGTGGAATGTCTCTGTAAGCAAAATTATACCATTAGGATATATACGGGTTACAGCAAAGTCACAGAGAAATGGGAGAGAACAAAATAAAGAAGTCAGGCAATTTCACAGTAGCATGCTCACCTCCTGGGTGGCCGGGATCTTAACAGATCTTCTCACAGCAAGGGTTGATTTAGGGCAGGAGACAGGAAGAAGTGAATTTATTGCTAACCAAGGTTTTTATCTACTTAGGGAGTGTGATTATAGGCCACCACACACATCACAGAAAGGGACTACACAATAGGCATACACATCACAGGAAGGGGATGTACAATAGACATAAACGTAGCAGGAAAGGGATGAACTGGGGGTGTACATGCAATAGGAAGGGGTGGGACTAGGGACATACATGTGACAAGAAGGGTGGACCCTAGATTTATGATGGTGGCCTAACCTTGGACACCCTTGAGTGGGCTTGACCTTCCTGCAATCTCCTCCCTCCTTATCAGAAGGGAGTGGGCCCACTTAGGGTGGGATATACTAGATAGTCTACTTGCTCTAGATGGCAAATAATCTTTAGGGAGAATAGTTTACTTCTGTTCACCTCCAAGTGTATAGTCATTTGCTATGTTTAGCAAGCAGCTAAATTTGGTGTATATTTGGAGGAGACAATTTGGGAGAAATCCTTCTGTTTCCCATACCAAATGCAAAGTATCCAAGAGAAATTACTGAGAGCTGACTGAAGGTCAAATATGATAGTGGGACAGGAGGAAAGTTAAAAGGATATAGAGTAAAGAATTAGGAGGCAAAGACATTTACAGAGGTTTATATATAGTCAGGCATATATGTAAGTATATTAATATATAACGATAGGGGCAGAAGTCTTATCTACATGTTAAGTTTAAAGGTAGCAGATGGACATTGGACCTCTACTCAAGTCTTCCCTCAACACAAGAACATTTTGCTCTAATAACCTGTATTGTTATGCTCAAGATCCACCCATTGACTGCCATTGTTTAAGTCAAAATGGGTGCATAAGCATGTGGTAAAGAAAGCTAGTGGTGCCAGGCTATCAGAAGATATAGCATCTGGGGTCCTAAAGGTTTGAAGTTAAGCATGTGGCCATCTAGCAAGGAAGCAACAATGCCCATGTAGAAGAAGCACATCAGCCTGTGTGATTATGAGGTGTGGATGGAAGCAGTATCAGTCATCATAAAGACCCAAACTCACCTGTAGATAATTGGACATGCCCTCATAGAAAGGTCACAGGAAAGGATGAGCAAGTCAGGGTGCAGTATAGCACCAACACACAACATACCTTTAGTTCTTTTTTTCCTTTTTTTTTTTTTTGGGGGGGGGGCATCACTGCTCTCCCGTGGTGGGAGTAGGAGGCCCAGCCCCACTGCTGGAATTGAACCTCAGTCCCACTGAGCCGCAGTCCCGCGCACAACCACTACGCCACCGAGGCTCAGCCCTCTTTTTTTTTTTTTGTGGACATCACTGCCCCCTGGTGAGAGTAGGAGGCCCAGACTTGCTCCTGGAGAGTTGCTGCTAGATATGAACCACTAACCCCGTGGACTGCAGTCCCGCTCACAAACACTACGCCACCAGGGCTCAGCCCCTTTCCTTTAGTTCTTTAATGCTTCCTCCCCACCCTGCCCCACTATCATGACTCCAGTTCAACCTTACAAACCTGGCTACACCAGAGATTATTAACTCTTGACACAGAATCCATGACTGACAAATCCCTCAGGAACAACAACGTTGAGTACTGATACTATGAGGGATGGGGGAAGGTGGGGAGAAAAGGGGAAACAGATCACAATGATTGAGGTATAACCCCTCGCCCCAGGGGTACAAACATGAGTCAAGAGAGTGCAGATAGTTTAAGATAAGAAAATAACAACTTTTCATGGGGTCACTATGGTGGAACAAAGGGAAGAGAAGCTGCTATCAAGGAAGGGCTCAAGTAGAAAAATGTTTTCAAAATGATGATAGTAACATGTACAAATGTGCTTTATATGATTGATTTGTGGATTGTCCTAAGAGCTGTAAGAGCTCCAATAAAATGATTTATTAAAAAAAGTTACGAGGTTTTTTTTTCAATGTTTGTTTATATAAGGACATGAAGATAATTTTTAAAGCTTAAGAACAACAATGGAACGTTTAACTATGCTCTTGAAAAAAAAAACATTGTCCACACTCAATCGGAGAAAGAAATCCCACCAGTTTCTGGAATAAAAGCTGAATGAGACAGCATGCTTAATATCAATTTACAATTTGGTTCCAGATGTTCATCTTAGGAGACACTTACCCACATCTGTCTAATGATATGTAAAATAATGGCTAGAGCACAGGCTCCAGATTGAAACATTGCTAAATTACTACTGCTCAGCTAGACCGATTAAAATCCATCGGTATCCCAGTTTAATAAATCTAACAAGTTAGAAAGAAAAAAGATTAATTTCATTCTTCCTCTTATAATAGGGTTTTTCCTTTAAATAGCAAATTCCCTTAAACTTTAAGGCTTAAGTGCATTTAAAACAGCACTTTACAACAAACAAACAATCAACCCCAGCACTTTTCAGCCTTCAATCAGTTGCTTAGGATGGGTGGAGATGTTGCAGTAGGCCTCCATAAAGATTACTGGCCAAACCCCATCTGTAGAGTCTCTAGTCAGATTATACAGCTGGCATATCCCCACTTGCCACAGGCAAGGGTCTGTTTACTGCTTCATACTCAGGGCTCAAGGTAATCATGATTACACTGGATTGAACTTGATACTCGGTCAGTTGATCTCTTTTTTGACCCAACCTGGAATTTTTCTATGTGTAAGTATATTCCAGAACAAAAAATTTCTTCCCTAGTCTTTCAAATAATTGTGTTCGTCTTTTCCTACTCACTATTTGCATTTTTTGTTGTTGCTTTTTTTTTTTTTTTGGGGGGGGGGCGCAATCACTGCCCTCTGGTGGTGTGGGAGTTACCCAGCGCTGCTCCTGAGAGTGGCAGGAGGATTTAAACCACCAAGCCCGCGGGCCACAGTCCCGAACTCAACCTCTTACGCCATCAAGGCTCAGGCTACTTGTATTTTTATCTCTATTATTCTATGCTTAGCACTTTATTTTTTAATTATTTGTAGGGTTTGCCCCAATCTGTGATGCACAGGAGTAAATGCATAGAGGTAAGAGCATATTCTAAAATTGATTATGTAATGATTACACAACTCTTCTTGATGATTTAACTAAAATTGGGTGATATGTGGATTAAGTGCCAATAAAACTAAAAAAATAATTCAGGCTTGGAAGACCCATTACATGATTCTATTCTTTCTCATAGGGTATCTGAATTGAAATCAACTCAATTGGACAGCACAAAGTAACAAACTACATATATAAGCTAAAAACAAAATATTGCTACAAAATCTAAGAAACTTTTATCAAGCAAAACATGTGAAACTGATGTGTCTCCATTTAAGTCAACACACACAATTTTGAGAATGCTTCCATTTCTCCAACCCCTCGAAGAATTCCTCCCTTTTTGATAAACACCTGGTCAAATTGCAGGTTTGACATACTTAAAGGACTTAAATATTTCTATGAAAGAGCTACAAAAAGAAGTCTGTGAAGGGACAAGACCAGGGTTTGTCAAGTTGATGGGGTAACAGAATTCTGACAGGATCCTGAAGATGCCATGGGGCACACTAACTCCCAGAGCAAGCTGTTCCTTGCTAACCTAGCGGGAAAAAGGGGCACTACTGAAGTCCCACTCCACCCAGATGAACTCCGCTTGGGGGGGTAGACCCTCCTATAACCACTGCTCGGACTTTGAAACAGGTTGACCGGTCTAAGGAACATTCATCGTTCCTTTGCAAAGAACTGCAACTCCCTTCTCTTTTTTTCCTTCCTCACCCATCTCTAAAAAGGAAAACAAAAACTGGTTCTTTGTTGTTACACTGAGAATTCAGTGCTAAGTTAGCAATGACCTCCCCTGGGTCTAAATCATTAACAAAGGGTGGCATATGCCTAAAAAGCATAAACATTTCGGATAAACATTTCCGAGTCTAGAAATTCTTTTTTTTTTTTTTTGGAAGAACAAATTCTTTTTGCCTGCCCCACCTTTACGATCTACAGGGCGGGGCTCCCAGAAGAGCTATACCCATGGCGCTGGTAAGGAGTTCTAGAGTTACCCCGGGTTAGGCGCGGGCTGTCTCCTGGAAGGTCTGGGGATTCCAGACCCATGGCGGCTCTGCAGGAGAAAGATGAGGCGAGCGTGTGTCAGCTCTGGTACAGATCTCCGTCCCAGACGCCTTGTAAAAGAGCACTTGAGTCAGAACTGAGCTGAGGACAGTGGATTTGGTCTTATAGCATCTTTTTATTGTAAATTCTAGTTAAAATTGAGAATGCATTTCCAGTTTTAAATGATCATGAGACTACAACTGCTTGCATCCTCCAGCAGATCAGCACAGCACACTAAACAGTACATGTCATAATTGGTAGGCTGGCTTGTATAAATTTGTGCATGCATTTGATATACTGCCAACCTGCACATACATGTTGTTACATAGGGGATCAGTGTTAGCACCAAAGGAGAGTCAAGTAAACATACCATTCACAATTTAACTCTATTCCAGTTCTTTGGGAGAAAAAAAGGTTTCTACTATAAATTTCTAGAATCAAAGTCAAAATATGACATGAGAAATTGCCAATATCTATCTCATAATTTGATTAAATTCTCGCCTATCATGATCTAATTGTTGATTTAACTTCATTCAATTTCAAAGGTTGATTAAAATGGATTAAATTCATTCAATTTCCAAAACTGACTGCAACTGACAGATACGAGGCTTATTTAAGCCCAACAGAATATCATAAAATCAAGTTTGAGAAAATATGATTAGGGAATAAAAAAGTTTACCTATCTACAGCTGTAACTTACACACCCGCTAAATTGGTATTTGATAATTGCTGAAAATAATTACCAAGCAAAGTCATTTTTTAAAACAAAATCTTCAAAAATCTAGTGCAAGTTACCTTTTTAATAACTTTAAAAAAATGTATTCAAGTCAGCAAGATGAATTAAGCGTAAATATGTGAGGGGGGGGCTTTAAAAAGTTCCTAGAGGGCTGAGCCCTGGTGGCGGAAGTGGTTGAGTGCGGAACTGCAGCCTGCGGGCATGGCGGTTCAAATCCAGTGGCGGCTCTCAGGAGCGGCACTGGTAGCACCCACGACCACCAGAGGCAGTGATGCCCACAAAAACAAAACAAAACAAAAAAAAGTTCCTAGAAATTTCTCAATATTTTTTAATTCTATTTTTTCATGAACTTTTTTGAAGCCTCCATATATAGTTTAATACAGCCACCTATGGCTAAAATAAGAGAAAATTCTCAAACGAGTCCTTTCGTGCATTGTGTATTAAGACACAAATTACAAAGCTATATTTGGAGTCTTTAGTTTTTCTGCATCATACTTTTGTGGAGTTCTGAACTAAGAATTCAGAGTCATAAAGACTGAGTAGGAAAACAGTGTAGAGACGACGATGCATAAACAGCTAAATTTGGTCAGTTTAAAGGCATTCCACCGTTTTCCTCCCTCCCTCCCTTAGATTGTCTTGGTGTTACAGAATATTTTATTTTGAACATCTAAAAATACCCTTCCAAAACAGCAGTACTAGTTAGCTTACTGAAAATTTTAATTCTGGTTCCAATCTGTTACAAGTCAAGAAACAGTACTCTAATGGCTAAGATTTATTAATTTGCAAGAACAATATGACCAAGATTTGAAAAGGAGCAACTCATTCGGATAAAAATAGGGGAATGTTTTATTAATTTTAAAAAAAATCACTAACAGTTAAAATGACAATTGATCTGAAATCTTAAGAATATAGGACTTTAAAGGTATAAATAGTTCTAGCAGGAAACATTGATTTAATAAACGAAAAATTTCAGTGTAGAAATAGAATGTAGAGGCTGAGCCCCGGTGAAGCAGTGGTTGAGTGTGGGACTGTGGCCTACTGGGTAGCAGTTCAAATCCAGCAGCAGCTCTCTAGGAGCAAGGCTGGGGCTCCTACTCCCACCAGAGGGCAGTGATACCCTCCCGCCAAAAAGAAATAGAATGTAGAACCTATACCAGCAAAAATACACTTTCTAAAGTTTTTGCCAAAAAAAAAAAATTTAAATGGCACTTAATGAGAAACAACTGATTCTCAATCCATGAGACCAAGGCCAAAATTCCTTAGCAAATAGCAACAATGGTTAAGAGATAGTTCTTTCACACAAAGGTTATTTCTTAAATAGGGGATAACTATAATAATGTAAGTACATGATATATTGTACCATGTTTCAAAGAGGAATTATAATTAATAAAGAATTATCAGGCTGAGCCCCGGGGGCGTAGTGGTTGTGCGCGGGACTGCGGCCCACTGGGACGGCGGTTCAATTCCAGCAGTGGGGCTGGGTCTCCTACTCCCACCACCGGAGAGCAGTGATGCCCCCCTCCCCCCCAAAAAAAGAAAAAAGAATTATCAAGTACATTATTCAAAAACGACCAATTCCCTGAACTGGTCTATATTGTTAGATCATTGCTTTTAGACTAATCTCCATAGAGTGCAAAATCAAAATTCCTTTGTTTTAGTAGTACTACTTACTCACTGCAAGACTTTTCAAAGCACAATATAAGAAGTTAAAATTATCTTCGCTCACTAGAAAAATACATAACATTTTCAGCATCTATCTATTTGGAAAAAATGGTTATTTAAGAAGTTGAGGGCTAGGGCTGAGCCCCGGTGGCGTAGTGGTTGTGCGTGGGACTGCGGCCCACTGGGACGGAGGTTCAATTCCAGCAGTGGGGCTGGGCCTCCTACTCCCACCGCCAGAGAGCAGTGATGTCCAAAAAAAAAAAAAAAAAAGAAGTTGAGGGCTGAGCCCTGGAGGTGCAGTGGTTGTGCACAGGACTGGGATGGAGGTTCAATTCTAGTTCCACAGGAGCAAAGGCTGGGCCTCCTACTCCCACCACCAGAGAGCAGTGATGCCCCTCCGCGCCAAAAAAAGTTGAAAATTAGGGAATAACACTTTAGAAGGGAGGTGAAGGAGGGAAGGTCATTACTGCAACTTTAACAGTATTGATAGACTAAGCCTGCCAAGGAAATAGGTCTTCTGCTTTCATTTTAAAATTACATTCAATAGGATTCTGGAGCAAAAGGAACGTTAATAATTGATTATAATGATCTTGTTCTGCAGAGAAGGGAAAGAGAAATGAACAAGCTGGAGAGAGGGGAAAAAGTGAGTTACACCTGAAAATCAAGATTGACATGTAGGTCCTGAACTTCCAACGTACTGTGTTCTTCTGCCAGGCCATACACCATCACTCTCCGCTTTTTGTCACTTTGGCTAAGCTGAATTGACAAAAGGAAGCAAAGAAATACTCCACAACCAAGAGCCAAGTCCACAACAGCTGTGAAGCCCATTACTACTCATGATGACATTGTAAGATGCAACAGAACTGTCCCTCAGGGTTCCCACATCATCACTAAAGCCAACAGCCACATCTTTCCTCAGTTGGAGGAGCTCTTCACAGGCAAGCACTTAAATCACTGTACCACCAGGACTCTTTCATCTACCCTTATAGGTTGAAGTATTATATAAACTTATAAGACAGACAGGTAGGTACACAGAAAAACCATGACCATGGAGTCAAAATACCTGAACAGATTTTTATCTCTTCTTAACTACTTTGTGAGCCTTAATGCCTTCAGCTATTGATTAAACTGTAAAACAGTATCTACAATGTCAGTTAATGGTAAACATTATAACACTTTTTAACTTTAAGATTTTAAAAATAAACGTAGGTTAACTTAGAAAATATTAGATTTAAAAAGAAAAATTACAAGTAACATAAGATCCTTCCCCTAGTACTAAGTTGCACAATGGAATGGCTAAGAGTATTAAGTCAAAACCTCTAATTTGCTTTAAGGAAGAGGAGTGGGGGGAGAATCAATCTAAACTCAGATTCAAGTGTGAGCCTTTATTGCGGCCTCTGACTACTAAGAGCTTGTCTACAGTATGATACCAAGACCAAAATGTAAACTCACTGTCATTAGTCCCTGTCCTCTAATAATCACCCTGGAGGACAGGGTAGAAAACCCTGTGAGTTTCCAAGGGTAGAAACTCTTTACTAAAATGGAAAGCTCAGCTGAGCCCTGGTGGCGTAGTGGTTGTGCGTGGGACTGCGGCCCACTGGGACGGAGGTTCAATTCCAGCAGTGGGGCTGGGCCTCCTACTCCCACCATCGCAGAGTAGTGATGCCCCTCCCTCCCCCCAAAAAATGGAAAGCTCTTTCTCCCATTCTTTTGATAGCAAAGACAAAACAAGTTATACTGTGTAAAAGATGTAATTTTAAAAATCCCTTCCTTCATTGCTTTTATGCGAAATTATGCTACCAGAGTATGACAGTACATTAATGTACATTAAAATCTTGAAATTAGAATTTCATTTAGGGCTGAGCCCCGGTGGCGTAGTGGTTGTGCGCGGGACTGCGGCCCACTGGGATGGAGGTTCAATTCCGGCTCCCAGGAACAAAGGCTGGGCCTCCTACTCCCACCACCTGAGGGCAGTGATGCCTAAAAAAAAAAGAATTTCATTTACTAGATTTACTAGCAGTGCAACTTGAACACCATGGCTTTTCAGCCCTCATTTTCCTCAACTGTAAAACAAGAGTTGTGAGAATTAGAACTGGGGTCCAATATCTAGCTCCCGGTCTGAAGCATAGGAAGCATTCCATGACCATTATTAGGTTTGAAAGGTAATTATTAAAATAAGCCACAAAGCAAAGTTCACTATAATTAATATAAAAGTATCTAAATGATTACTCTCAATTAATAAAGTTATTGTAGAGATTCAATGTCACCATGATTCAATAAAGAACAAGAACCTTCACATTTCAGTTTCTCCTTTAATTTTCTTATCCAAGGTCAGGAGCCTGGTTGATTATGGTAACCACAAAGCCAGCAGTTCAAAACCACACCTCCTCCATGAGACCATGAGAGAAAGACGAGGCTTTAAAGCAGAGATTCTCAACCTGTGGGTTGAGACCCCTTTGGGGATTGAAGGACTCTCACAGGAGTTGCCCGATTCCTAACAGTAGCAAAATGACAGTGATGACGTAGCAATGAAAATACTTTTATGGTTTGGGGGTCACGACAACACGAGGAACTGCATGAGTCACAGCTCGAGGAAGGCTGACAACCGCCTTTACGGGATTACATTCTCAGAATCCCACAGGGTAGTTCTACCTTTCCTTACAGGGTCACTACGAGTTCAAATCCACTCAAAGTCAGTTTTCTGAGACTTATCCAGGAATCACCAACTTTGGCTACCCTGGAAGATGCCACATATAAAGTTAACAGGTACTCTCCCTTGATTCTGCCCTCCTCCAGTCTACTTCTGAGTTTTATCAGCTAATGTAGATTCCAGGTACCTTAATAAATCAATCACGAAAGTGTCATAAACTTCAATTATGTCCCCTCCCCCCAGGAAAAAATGTGTCCAAAAAACCAAACAAACTCACTTTCCTAACCGTAATATCCAATACTTCCTCTCAAATTCTCAGAGAATTGGCTATGATCATAAATTATTAGTTCTTTAACAGTCTATGACTTTGAGGATCTAAAAGAAATGGCAAAAAACTTCAAGTATTGAAAAGGTTTTAGTTTACTTTCATTTTTATCAATGTAAAATACTTTCAACTTATGACAATTGTTTATTACTTTATAAAAGGCCGGTTAAAAATCTTTTTACTAGCCCTATACTAGACCAAGACCTAATAAATTTCAGAAATTTTCAGATGATAAAACTCATAAATAAACAAAAAACACCCTCATGAACACATGTTCAGGCTTTCATGTTTCTACTCTAACATGGACTATCTCATATTATGATAGAAGAGCAGCTTTTAGTTTATAAATATTTTAACTATGGAAACTGTACAAAAGGAGTCTCCTTCCCTCTGAACTCTTCACTTTCTCAAACCATATTTAGAAAGCTTTAGTTCCCAGGTACAGATCAATCAAGATGCATAGATATGATCAATAAAGCAACACTATTCTTACACTTATTAAAGTGTACTACACAGCTACAGGAAAATTAAAAAGTAGATTGTGAATGAGGGGGTGTGCAGAGTGGGGACCCAAAGCCCCTCTGTAGGCAACTAGACATCCCTGTACAGAAGGGTCTTGAAGGAGCCAGTTGGGGTGCAGTGCAGGTAACTATGAAACATTCAGTTTTCCTCTAGTTCTTAAATGCTTCCTCTCCCTGCCCACTATCATGGTCCCAATTCTACCTTACACATCTGAGGCGACCAGAGGATGTACACTGGGTCAAAGAGGAACTGGAAACAGGAAATCCAGGACAGATGAACCCCTCAGACTCAGTGGTGAGAGTGGAGGGCAATACTGGAAGGGTGAAGGGTAGGTGGGGTAGAAATGAGGAACAGATCACAAGGATCTACAAGTACCTTCTCCCTGGGGGTCGGACAAAAGAAAAGTGGGTAAAGGGAGTGTAAGACATGACAAAATAAAAATTTATAAATTATCAAGAGTTCATGGGGAGGGGGGGCAGGAGGGAGGGGAAAAATAAGTTGATACCAAGGGCTCAAGCAGAAAGAAAATACGTTGAGAATGATGATGGAAAGAAATGTACAAAAGTGCTTGACACAATGGATGACTGTATGGAGCGTGTTGAGTTGTAAGAGTCCCCAATATAATGATTTTTTTAAAAAGTAAAATGTAGAACAATTATAAAAACGGGAAACGGCATTGCAATTTTATGACAAAAGGGTTGCAAATTACTCACCTACCTACCTTAAGTGAATGGCCACGTAATAAAGCCATAACTAGACAGAAGAGTACCATCTATTCAAATAAACATTTGTTTCCCTTTCAAGATTCCTGTCAACTGTTAAGTGGCTCCCCGGTCATTTCAATAGCAGTCTAGACTTTGACAGCAGCACTGAAAATGAAACGATTATATATGAACCTTGAGTCTTCTCACATTAGGGCAATTCAGAGTTCCATGAAAGTAAACACCAAACCCAATATAATTCATTTCTCCCACTAAGGACGAAAAATCCACTAAGAAGACCGAACCCTTCTTTTTCTCCCCTCCTCCATCAGCTCATGACTAGGGTCTCCAGCTTAGAACTGGCCCCCATCAACTTCTTCCGTCCTTGATCTTTGTAGGTAACGATCAATTCCCCCCCCCCTCGACATAAAAGGAATCAAAATAGATGAACTGAAGACCGTCGATGAACACACGGTCACATCCTGCACCGAGTGTGCCAGTGCCTTCAGTTTCTGTCTCCTCGCCTTCCCACTTCAGGCATCAATGGAAACCGGGCAACCCCGAGAGAGATGCAAGCCGGCGCGGGGAGTGACCCCGGGTCAGCTTGACGCGGTGCCAGAGAAGGTCAGGTTCTCTACGCGGCTTCTCGTAGCGGTTTCTCCCGGCCCCTGCCCGCATGGTTCCGCGCCTTCGCGGACGGCGGACGGACTGCCGGCCAGCGGGCGGGACCGTCCTCCCCGGCCCACGGGAGGCACTTCCCCGCACGGTGCCCGCGGGGCCCAGCCCCTCCTCCTCGTCCACTCCTCCACTGGACGGCCCACGGGAGCTTCCCCGGCCGGGGAAGGCCGAGTCCCTGAGCGACGGGCAGACCCACGCGGGCGGGGCTGCCGTCTCGCCAGCCCGCGTCCTCGGGGCCACGCACCAAGGGGACCCTCCGAGGGCTCCCGGGAACAATGAGCTCCCCAAGTGGAGGCCGCCGGGCAGAGAGGAAGTGCCGGCGCCAGCCCCGAGCCAATCACAGCCCCCCAACCCTCCCCGCCGGCCCCCGGTCCCCCGACTCCTGCAGTTGGACCCAGGTCTCCACAACTCCGAGGGACGCCCCGCCCCCCGCCCCCGGCCCACGCTGGCCCTCCCCGGGGACGGCAAACGCCTCCCGAACCAAGCCCGGGGCGCCGAGCAGCCGGCCCGGCTCCAGCGCGGCGGGATGCCCTCTCCGTCGGGTGGGAGGAGGCAGGCCGGGTGCGGGGTAAAGAATGGGAAGCGACGAACCGGGGCGGCGGGGGGGGGCGGGGACTGCGGGCTCCGGGGCGAATCCCCTTGGCGGCGCCCCGCGGCCGCGGCTGGGGAGAGGCAGGAAGCGAGCCGTCTGGAGGCGCCGCGTTGCGCCGGGCTCTCGGGCTCGGGGAGAGGGGACCGGAGTCGGGCCAGCCTCCGGGTGGGTGGGTGGGTGGGTGGGTGACGGCGCTCGCCAAGGAGATTCCGCGCGGAGCGAATCGTTCGGGGCCAGCGAGGCGGAGTCGCCTTTTCCACGCCGCCCCAGCCCCCCCTCCCCCTCCCCCCGCGCTGCCCCAAGCGCACACCTCAAACCTGCTTTTGGTCACTCCGTTCACGTCCCTCCTCATGGGGCCGGCGGGTGCGGCCCGGGCCGGGCGCTGCGGCTTGTGGAGTGGCCAGACAGGGGGCCCAGGGCAGGCCCAGGAGTCCCGGGGCCCCGGAGGAGGCCGAGGGGGGGCCGGGCAGGGGCCCGACGCCGGGGAGGGAAGGCCGTTCGCCTACGGCTGGGCCTCCACCACCTCCCGCGGCGGTGGCGGCGGTGGCCGACTGCTCTTGGCGAGCTCTTCTCTTTCTCTCTCTCTCTCTCCAGCCTCAACTTCAACCCAAAACAAAAACACTCCCCACCTGCCAGCAACGCCGCTCCTCATTGGGCAGAGGCGCCTGGGCCTCGGAACGGCGGGGGGAGGGGGAGAAGGAGGAGCGCGCCGCGGCGGCGCAAGACCACCCCTCCCCCACCCCGGGTGCAGCCCCTTCCAGTCGGCCCCGGAGCAGCCGGAGCGCGGCGGCGGCGGCGGCGGCGGCGGCGGCGGCGTCACGAGCCCCCGGCCCTCTGGGCACGCGAGCACCCCCGGGGAGGATGAGGCAGGGAAGTGCCTGTCTGTCTCTGTGTGTTTGTGTGAGGGGGGGGGGGGGGGGCGCTGGGGAGGGGTGTCTGCGTGCGCGCGTGCTCCCCGGCGGGGGAGAAGGGAAAGCTGCGCGCACCGGGAGGCCCGTCTTCTGGCCCGTGCCCCCCGCGCCTCGCCGCCGCCGCCACACAAGCACGCACCCACCCACCCACCGAGGGCCGGAGCTTTCCGTCCAGACCCCACCTCCGCCCGGCTTGGCGCCTCTGCCAGCGCATCCATGCTGCCCAGCCGCCCAGCGCCCTGCCACTCACTGTCGCCTTGAACGCAAAGTGCAGCAGGCGGTCCCTGCTCGGAGCCATCTTCCTCCTCTTTCTGGACGCCTCTAGCTTGGGGAAGTGCTGCGGGTGCCGCCGCCGCCTCCCCCGCCCCCGTGGATTGCATTACGGGGCGCTGCAGGGAGGCCTCGGGGGCCGCTGCGGGGCGTGCCTCGCCCGGTGCTCGGCTCCGGAGGGCTGCGGGCCCCGCGGGCCCCGAGGCAGGCCTGGCGCCCCGTCCCGATCCAGAGAGGTCTTGGGGTGGAGGCGGCAGTGCTGGAGCGGGGTAACCATTCTTTTTCTGGGGGAGGGGCGCGCGTTAGCGGGGCGCGCGGGGGGGGGGCGGGCATAACTAAGGGGGCAGCCTTTAGCTCCCACCGCCCCTCTGCCGCCGCTTGCACCAATGGGCTGCGGGGCCTCCCCGTCCTCCAATCACGGCGGGGCTTGATGAGAACCTGGTCTTGACGCCACTTTGGCGGGAGAAACAAGCGTGGCCCGCAGAGTCGGCGGGGGCGTTTCCTGCGCGGAAACTCAGGCTTTGTCTACAGGGCTAGCCTCTCCAGTAAGCTCTGGCCCACTTGCATGCGGGATTGATGACCGAAGCTCTACGAATTAGGGCGGTGTGTATGGGGCTTACCTTCCAAATAGGAGCAAACTGCAAAAGGCTCTCTCCAAGATGAATAAAAACTGCCCTACGTTTCAGAAGTCTGGGGAGTACTACCGCACCTAATTGTATGCTACCAAGGCAGTATGTCTTCACACCCCTTTTAATTAGCTCTGACCGGCTTGTTAGGAATGTCTGATGAAATAATTGTTTTCTCCTACTCCCATCACCTGAGGGCAGTGATGCCTCCCCCCCCAAAAAAAAATTGTTTTCGAGCAACTAGCACTGAAGAGCTTTTGAGAATAGCCTTATTTTCACTGATTTATTCTTACCCAACTCCTGAGCATCACAAGCCTAATTTTTTTCATGGGCATCTTAAGAACCGTAGCCTCATAAACTCATTCTCAAGTCCTAAAAAGGGAAGTCGTGCCCGGTGGAGTTCATGAAAGAGGAGGACAGTTTGCAACAATGGGTTCAAACAGGAATGACTGTGAAGATGTAAACATGAGGCAGTCTCTTCCTGTCGTACTTTGGGCGGCTGAGTCTGGATGCACTTCACAGTACCCAACAAGATACTGATTACATTCTTCTGTCAAACAACAATACTGTTGTTATGGGTTCACTTGACACAGTACAGTAAGAACAGCCTTTGAATTCAGTTACATCAAATACCTTCCCCACTCCCCCATGAAGAACCACTAATAATTTGGTGACTGATTAAGGAAAGTTGTTAGAACTGGCACAAGCAGAAAAATACGTGGACAAGCTATTCCTCATGTCTTTTAACTGACTATTCCAAGTACAAGGACTGATTGATTTCCCCTGGTACTTAAAAAGACTTTTTTACTGGATTTCTAAAAAGGTGAATAGCAAGTAAAAATTTAAAGGTTAGGTATATATTACACATAGGCATGTTACTTTTTATCAAAGAAATTTATTTGCATGTAAATAAGTTAATTTGCAATGTTTTGGGGGGGGAAAAATCCCACAAAACAGAATTTTGTCTACTTTGAAAAAAAATGAAAAACCCCAAAAGTATTTACAAAATGGCCATACACACAGAAAGTTCAATTTATTTTAGAAAAGACCCTCCCCGACTGCTCCTGATGTACATTTTAAACTCAAATTTTAAAGCTCACTTGAACATGTTTCCCAACCTAGCTTTTGAAATGTCACATATCCCCTTACCCCTCTAAAAACTCAAGGATAGAAGAGGGGGGGGGAGGGAAGGAGAAAAGAGGGGGGGTACCCAGGGATTGTGAATCTATGTCCTATGGTAGCACATGCTGTGATTAAGTGACTCATGGGGGGGGGGGGTACTGCATGACTCACCGGCTCCCTGAAAGGGTTTCTCTTGAGAATTCATATTGCTGTAATAAAATTTCAGGCCTAGGCCTTAAGAAGGAAAATCCTTTCAAGAGTCACCAACAATCAAGCCTCATTTTGGCAAGTGATAACCTGCTTATTTTGTCATTAAAATGCTTGTAAAACACAATGATTTTGAACCTGAAATCTCCATGTACATCAGAGCAGGTTTTGACCAAGAACCCCTAACATGAATCTAAAAGACAGAAGAGGAATCAGGTCAAACTAAGAATACATAAGACTCCAGCAGCAGCAGATTGGTAGAAGTTGACTTCGTTTCCTTGCCGTCTTTTGCAACAGGAGAATGAGTGCACCTAGACAGGAGGGAGGTGTCCCCGGCTTGGTTTATTCTGCCTCTTCTCCTCCACCCTGTGGAGAAATGCAGTGCTCCCTGGTTCTCAGGCAGGGTGAAGCAGTTTAGCCCCGGCTCCCTGTTAAGCAAGTTCAGATGCTGGGTCAGTGTGTGGGGTGTGCCCATCGACAATTCAGGGGCTTATCCTTCATCCAGATCCTAACTCGGGATTCTTTGATCTGGGATGAAGACAGAAAGAGAGAAAAAGCTTCCCAGTTTACTCATTTTGATACTTGTTGGCTCTGCTTGGGGGAGCTGAGCCCCTGATACTATGCAGTACATTCCCCATTAAGATCTTCCCCACCCAGCACAAAGTTAAAAAACTGTTAACTTTTCTTTTTTCCTGCAGAAACCAATGGGATAGGATTCAAAACTAGGTGACAAACTTGTGAGAAATCCAACCTGTTGTATGTCTGAGAGGCTGCTACTGTATCAGCATCACAAGATAACGCACTCTGGTATCACTTTGCCCATGTCCTCCTCAGTGTCACCCAAGACATTTGACTCTGACACGGTAACTGATAGCTTTTCTTGCTCCACTTTGCAATGTTTCATTTCCTAGTTCTTATTACCTTGGGACACAAAAGTGGCAGTTTTTGAGAGCTGATGACCAGGAAAGGGAGAACACTAGAGGAAATCAGACAGTCCAGGAAAGAAAGCCAAAGCTGATTTTCCAACGTTATGCTAACTCCAGCCCGCTGAAAGCTGAATTTAGAAATCATCTTCCATGTCTGATGACTTCACTCCACTTATGACACAAATACAAAAAAAGAATCACCTGGCTTTTTTTTTTTTTTCCATTTATTTAATCCAGAAGAGTTGTGCTGGGGACCATGCCCCGTCCTGCTGATACAGATCCTGAATGGAATTATCAGGAATGGCACAGTGCAGGTGTCAAAATCAAAGTAAGGCCGCGGAATTTTGAGAGGACCCTCCAAATACTGAGAACTTGTGTTGCACTTAAACGGTCTCCTGGATTTCTATATTTTATGAAAAGGGCTTTTTAATGATGTCCCCCAGAATCCAGACTCAGACCCACTTCTTCAAAAAAGGTCCAAATGTATTGCTACATAGTAGCAAGGGTTTTTTTTCTTCATGCCCACCTAGCATTCCTGGTCCCCACTTCTTCAAGTGAGATTGAAATTGTTTTAAGCGAAGTATGGCTGTAAAATTTGAACTCTTTTATTTCAGGGCGTAGAGAGTGGAGTGTTTTCAAGTTTCAACTCCTCCAAGTTGCAAGAGAGGGAAACAGGGAGCCCAGCTCTCGGGAATCGCATCAGTTCTACAAACCAAATGCTGGGATTTGGACTTTTGGCACATTGTGGGAATAGAAGAACTATTAATTCTGTAATGGTTTTCATGCCACTGGCTTGAGGCGGCTTTTCCACATTAAACATTGCTTCATCTGAAAATATGTTTTCATCCTAAAAAGCCAGCCCAGCTTTTCTTTTTAAGAGAAAAGAGTATAAATTAATACCTCCACTGGGAGGGAACTTCTATTCCTATGATGTCTGAACCCTATGAAAAACCTCCAAAAAATAAAAAAATATCACTTGGGTTTTTCTACTTAACTCTAAAGGTGGGTTCTGACTGCAGGGCTTGGGCAGGGCCACAATATCACAGCCGACAAGCCCCGAGTCACCAAGAAAGCCTTGCTCTGGTCTCCCATCATTTTGCATTTTGAACCCTGAACCTCATAGAATTAGAAACACTGTATAAAAACAAACAGATAAGGATTAAAATATTACAAATAAATAGCTAAAACACCCTCAATCACTCCTAACAGACACCAAGCATTACTTATGTGTCCAAAATGACCAAAGTCCTTCATCTGCCCATGCTTCAAATGGACAACTACTCAAACAAAGGTGAACCACCTCCATGCAAATGCATCAAGGAATGTATTGCTTCTTCATGTCCAGCCCAGCCCTTCAAATACATGCACTAAAATGAGTTTAAAACA
Source organism: Nesogale talazaci (assembly GCA_004026705.1). Classification (NCBI taxonomy): domain Eukaryota; kingdom Metazoa; phylum Chordata; class Mammalia; order Afrosoricida; family Tenrecidae; genus Nesogale; species Nesogale talazaci. Next base: position 40,238 of record PVJH01009587.1, read on the forward strand.
TGGCCTAAAAATGGAAAGGGGGAGAAAAAAATATATATGAATATCTCCCACAAAAGCTTCCCACCCTTCCTTACCCTCTTAACTCTGCCCACCCCCACCCCCCTTCCTTTTCCTAAACATTTCTCTTTGTGGCAAAGTAAAAGGAATTATTGGTAACCAGAATCAAACCCCATGGTCTTTTTTTGTAGGGTCTGTCTGGCTAGGCCTCTCAATTCAACCAGCTCAGTGTCAGAGCCAAGCCACTTAAGATTTAAAAACAAAAATCAGACCTGTCTTGACTTGTCCCTTCTGGTGGTTTGCCCACAACATATAATAGGATTGCCTGGTCATACATATATATATATATTTTTTTTCTTTTTTTAGAAATAAAAGTTCTTAATTGCCAATTAGAGCCACATCCATGAGATCATCATCTTCCTCTCCAATCATAAAGTCAGGGCTAAGCCTTGAGGGTCTGTCAGCAGACAAGATCGTATTACTGGTCATAGACAAGGATTGGTCTGAAGCGATAGGTGACTTAGACCAATTCTCGGGCTTCATGCTGTGAGATTTCTTCTTATCTCGGTCTTTGTCTCGTTCCCGGTCCCTGTCCTTGTCTTTGACTTTCTTCTTTTCCTTTTTGTGCTTCTTATGTTTCTCTGTGCTGTGGTCCGGAGGGGGCCGGATGCCATCATCTGAGATGGGGCTGTTCTGGTAAGACTTCTCGGCGATGGAGGAGCCTGACTCGCTTTCACTGTCCAGATTCTGGGGGGTATATGCTGGTGACTTGCTATGGCTAGGGGAGCCACGCTCATGCTTTGGAGTGGACCCACTAATGAGTGGAGAGCCGTAGTTTTTGGAAGAGGCCATCTGAGGTCTGAGCCCTTCTCCACTACTTTCCCCAGGTTTCTGCAAAGTCACTTTGGCTTTAATGCTGGGGGATCCTCCATCATGCTTGCTGATGATAATCTTTGCCACACCAGTGCTCCCCACATTTTTTGATTCCGAAGTCTTCTTTGAAGAATCCCCTGACCCCCCCGAAGTGGAAACCTTTGACTTATCTTTATCACTTTTCTCTCGTTTTCCCTGGAAGTCTCCGGACATGTTATGTTTGGAGGACATGGGATGGCTAGATGAATTTGTGCTCACTCCCATCTGGCCGTCCATTTGGTCTTCACCTCCAGGGCCACTGGTGACCACTCCATGCTTCAGTTTATCTATCACTGCCGTTAAGGACGGTTTCTTATTTCTGCTGGGAGATTTTCCTTTAGAACTACCATGCTGGTTCTGAGAGGATGACATGGAAGAGCCACTTGAAGAAAAGGAAGAAGAAGATGTTGTACAAGAATTGGAGGATGGAGGGGTTTTCTGGGACAATGAGCCTGAGGATCCTAACCCTGAAGATGATTTTATGCTAGAACTTGAACTAGTTCCAGATATGTGAGAGCCGCCAGAACCTGAACTGATAGGAGACTTGGCTTTAGATGACGGAGGCGTCCCTGGAACAGGCTTCATGGGCGAGGCAAGCTTGTCCGAGGCTCCAGGTGGCCTTGAATGGGAAGGGGATATGTTCGGTTTACTTAGATTGGGATTCATAAGTGATGACGGTTTCCCTTGAGGTTTCATCTTGGTGCTGCTAGAGCCACTGCTCAGACCATGCTTGGTAATGGGAGAAGAGCCTGGCTTCCCGCCAGACTGGGATGAGTTTTTGGACTGGCTAGATGCAGAAGACCCTTGGCTAGCATACATACTGCTGCTTACTTTGGAACTCGAACCTTCCGACTTACTGCTTTTCATTTTGCCTGAGGTGGAAGCAGAAGAGGAGGAAGAGGAAGAATGGCTGTGGTGGCTTTTACTGCCAGAGGAAGACACAGAACCACTGCTGGTGTACTGGCTGTGAGATGAGGGCTTGCCTACCATCACTGTCCCCTTGGGAATCTGAATGGTGATTTTGGGGATGGGTGGTGTAGCAACTCCTGGGGGAGTCTGAGATCTCCCTGAACTGCCCGGAGACTTGGAGCCCCCAGTACTGGTAGGCGGGGTAAAAGGCCGGTTACAACTGTGAGAAGGGGACTTTCCCTCGGGGTCTGCCTTCTTCCGCTTGGGAGGCTTATCTTTGCTCTTGCCGTCACTAGAAGGAGTCCGGCTGCGTTTCCCCGGCTTGCTGTCTAGTCCTGGCCCGGGCAGACTGCTATGACTAGTACCATTGCCTTCTTTAACCCTCTTCTGAAGTTTCTCCTTTCCTAAATCCCCAGTACTCAGTAAGGGACTCTGACTACCACTGTGATGTTCCATAATATCTGTAGCACCCAAAGGCTTGCCACTCACTGTTATAATACTGAAATCAACCGTGTCAGCTTGATTGTTGCCTTTAAACTTGGTCTCTCCATTATCGCCTCCAAGGATTGGCACCCCTAGAGTATTTAATGTCTGGGATGTAAAGCCTTTGAAATCCTCGTTATCCCCACTTTGGCTGCTTTCATCAAAGTACTCTTCTCCAAAACCACTTTGGCTCTGGCTGTTCAATAAGTCAGGATTGAAATCTACTCCATCAGGGAAAAAATGATTGGTAGGAGAGTCACTGCTGGGGCTCCCAGCAGCATCTGCAATAAGGTCAGCTGGATCAGTATATGGGTTTTCATTATTATTGGTTTGAAAGACATCAGGGTCAAAAAGGGCACTCTGAGAATGCCCAGAGCTCGAAGAATCTCGAACAGGGGTGCCAATGGTTGGACAATCATCACTAGTGCTGGGAAGCTTAGAAGCTTCTTCTGCAATGTCTGAAAGGATATCAGTTACATCTGGGCCAATGCTGTCTGAACTGGACAGACGGACCATCCTTTGAATACTGGGCTGAGGGTGAGGTATTGGCTGTGAGTAAGTTGTTGGGGGAGTGCTACACTGGCTGGGAGCTGGAGTGATATGTGGAGTATCCAAAGTGTCAGCTGACATGTTGACATCAAAGATCGGGTTCTGAGAGTCAACATCCATGGAAAATAGCTCCCTGTGAAATTCATCTTCAGTCTGGTGCTTGGGTTTGTCAGGCGGTAATCTTGATGACTTCTTCTTCTTTGTCTTGTTGCTACCAGAACACATTTCCATCCGGGGCGAGCCAGAAGAGGAGTTCTGCCTTTCTAAAGGGCTGCTTCCGTAAAGGGTTGAGAAATCCTGGGCAGGGTTATCTTTTAGAAGGTTCATGAGCATCGGGTGGTTCTTGGTGTTGCCGGCCATCGAGGAGACAGGTGGCGGTGTATGATGAGGAGGGGTCGGACTCGAGCCAATGGTAGACCCCCCGTTTCCTGTGATTTGCAACAAACTGGTAAGAATTGGGTTCTGAGAAACCTTGCTGAAGTCCTCCCCATGGCCCACCGACTCATGCCGATCTTTGATGCTCATGCTCATATTAAACAAGGTGGTAATGGGACCCCCCGGAAAGGTGTTGGTTGGTGTAGTGGTACCACTCATTGGGTTGCTGCCTGTGGTCATGCCATACCCTGGGCTGCTAGCCGGGGGCAGGTTCTTTTTCACCATGTCTTCAACTGTCTCTGCAATGAGGGACAGGGCTGGGGTGTCGGCCTGAATGGTTTCAGCTTTCCTCCGAATAGCCCTCATCGTCACTGGGATGGACATACATCTGGAAAACAATACAGGAAAAATAAAATTAACACCACGCCACTACTGAGACCAATTTTTTCATTTGGCAAAACAGGCTCTGACATTTGAGATTTCAATAAGCCACCAATAAGTTTTTCTGTAAGCAGTCTTCAGGTGATATAAATAAATGGAAAAGCAAAAGCAGTATTATTAAATGAAGAACTTTGAGTAATTCTTTAAAAAAAAAAAAAACCTGTTAGGAATCAGGACCTTTATCATGAAATATCGAAAACAAAGCAAAATAATTTAATGTCACATAAGAGGGAAAAAACAGTAAATAAAGCACTGATAATAATAGAACTCTGAAGGAAAACAAGGCTGCTTTTTGAGATTTCACTTGTTAATTAATGGGATATATGATTTATTTAAATAGGGAATCTCTTAACCCATCAAGTTCTAAACTTTAATGGTGTAAGAAGTGTTACTGGTAGTTCAAAACTTATTTAAAGGTAAAGCATTTGATTTTAGACAAATGTCAGCATGTGTTCAAAAATATTCTGCTCTGATAAATCTAAGATATCAGAAATTGTTTTCTTAAGGTCTGATATGTTTTAGGCTATGTGGATCATATGATTTCTGTCACAACTATTCAAATCTGCCATCTTACAAAGTGGCCATACACGGTGAGCAAATGAAGACGAGTGGTCCAATAAAGTCTAAGAAGAAGTCACTGGTCCTTGCTCTAGAAAAAAACCTCCAAAGTACAAAAGACTGTTTCAGGGAAGGCAACTGGTAAAATATTCTACTCAATATTATTTTACAAGTTATAAAGTAGCATACAGGATAGGTAAAAAAAGTGCTACACTTTCCCCCCACTCTTTCTTCCTAAAATTACCCTAAATGTCACATAAAAAAGTCACCGAACTTAACCTCATCTTATTCTCATAGTGACCTTAACAACAACAAACAAGCATGGGGCACTGGTGGGAAAGGGCTAGTGCTACCTTTGGACAACTTTGGCAATGAAGTCATCTGTGCAGATGAGTGCATCTGACAACCCCTTGTAGAGTTTACAGCTCACGTGTGTTGAATCCTGTACATCCATTACCACTGAAAGACAAATTAATATAGAATGCATTTGAAACTGATTCCATTTCAGACAGGTGAAAAAGATACAAACACCAAATTGTTCCTATGAGCATGGTGATAGTCACCCATACAACTCACCACACACCAGGGAGTCATTCACAGGGTGCTGAAAAGAGACACTGAAACGGGACTCAGAGAGAGGGCACACCTCAAATTGGAGGAGTCCAGGAGAATCTAGAAGACAAAAGGTTCATGAAACAATAATGCCTTATAGACTTAAACTCTGTTCCTTATAAGCAAAATCCCTCATCTTTCACTCAAAATCTTCTGTCATCCACAGAGCGTGAGAGAAACGTAATCATACAAATGGCTAAAGAGTTTGCCACCTGATGGTATAAATTTCTCCATAACAGGAAATTAACTCAATTTTCAACTTTCTAAAATGAAAACAAATTTAACCCTTAAAATCATAAATACACTGGCAGACATAAATAGGAACTTGAAAAGAAAAGTGAATGTGGAGTTCCTCATTCTATTTGATGAACAGATTCAAGACACAGCCATAAATACTACTTTTAGCTTTGTTTGTAGCTCATAGCTTGATAAGAAGGGATGTGTAAGTTAAAGCCTAAAGGTCCCCTGAAGACATTCATTATGAGTTAAGCATTGGGCTGCTAACTGCAGGATCTGTGGTTCAAATCCAGCAGCTGCTCCTTTGTCAGAGGTGAAGTCTATCAGCTCCTGTAAAGATTTAGTCTCAGAAATCCTTACTTCTACTCTGCCTTGTAAGCTTGCTATGAGCAGGGACCAACTCCATTACAGTAGGTTGGCTAGTTGCTTGAAAGTGATCAGCGGGAGTTTCTCATTCTAAGTGATGAACACAGATCCAACCCACTGCCATAAACTATCAGAGTTGGCAGCAATTAGCTATGCGACTCACAACTGGACAGGAAGGGATGTAGAGGCTATAATCTAAAAGGACTAATAATTAAATGAAATGACAATATAACTGCTATACATACATATATCCTAAGTCAAATTGTTCTGGCAGGCCAGAGACAACCCTTCTGCATACTACCTGTGGGACCTGGCTCTATAATAAGTTGTGAAAACTTATTTTTAATATTACGAGACTATTTAGAAAATGTAACTAAGATGCAAGCACATGAAATAACAGGCCCACAAATGTACCTTTATATGTTCTATGTCATTATGTCAACTCTCAAAAGTTTCTCATTTCTATAGCAATTCTTATTCTCAAGAATTGAGAAGCTGATGCTTGCTTTCCCATTTGCCCTGATACACATCTATTGCTTAGTTATTTTATAAGTGTAGATGAAAAATTAACTGGTTAGCAGTCAAAATTCACATCATATCTTCTAATGGTCAGCTGCATTAAAAAAAAAAAAACATTTCAAGATGGGGTAGGGGCACCAAGAGTTCACTTGTTCTAAGTTATCTAATGAACGCTCTCTAAAAAATGGAGAAAGGACCGTCACAATGGCAATCCTCTTTTACCTCTGTACATACTGCAAAGTTTAAGTCTTAGGGTTACTGTATACACAAAAAATATGTAAGCTTTATTACAATAAAACCTAATCAAGAACCAAGCTCAATGCCACGGAGTCAAGTCCAGCTCACAGTAGTCCTACAAGACAACAGAACCATTCCTGTGACCTCAAAGCCCCACCCGCCTCCCAAGGAGCAGCTAATGGTTTCAAACCGCGGATCTTTTGGGGAGCAGCGCAACACATCACCCCTATTATCACCAGGACTTCTCTATAAGAAAACAGTGGTTCCCAAATGCTACTCTACTGATTGTTCTCCTTAAACTCATTTTTAGTGTTTAAACTGGATTTCCAACCACTCCACCATTGAAATTCTAATCCAGCCCATCTGAGTGGGAACCAAGCATCTAGATCAGTGGTTCTCAACCTTCGTAATGCCATGATCCTTTAATACAGTTCCCTCATGTTGTGGTGAACTCTCACAACCATAAAATTATCTTCGTTGCTATTTAATAACTGTAAATTTACAGTTATGAATAAGGTGACCCCTGTGAAAGGGTTGTTCAACCTCCAAAGGGGTAGAGTGACCCACAGGTTAAGAACCACTGATCTATTGTTAAAAAAGCTCTCCAGGTAGTTTTGCTGAGTCACCAAATTGGAGAACCACCATGGTAGTTGGTCTCCATCTGTCAAGTTAATAGATCAAAAAGCAAGACAGTACCTTCTTTCAGAATAGTTCTTTTGACACAGCTTCCAATTAGGGTATTATAGGCCACTTGGTGTCTGATCAGATTTAGGATAAGAGGAACTCGGCCAGGATGCTGAAAAGTGATTTTAGTAACAAGGGTTCCTTGTAGACTTCGGCCATCTGGAAGAGGAGCATCCTTGTTGAGGAAATAGCAATGCTGCTGACCTGGAAGAGCCTAGACAAACAAGGAGACAGGAAAAGAATGTTAGTTACTCACCCACTGCACTCCAGCCACAAGCTACAGCCTTAAAAAAACTTTCACCTCCAAAAAATAAGCAGCAAAGTCTCAGGGAATAATATAACCTCATACTGAATTATTCAGCCAGCTGTTATTACAAATGCCAATTACTCATTTAGTTAAATAGACACCTTTAATGTGTGCTTTTTGCTAGTTGTTTCTAAAGCTAGCGAGCTAAAAAGTTACCCGAGAAATTTGCATATAAAAACAAAAACACGGGCTGAGCCCCGGTGGTGTAGTTAGTGGTTGTGTGCGGGACTGCGGCCCACAGGGTTGGCGGTTCAAATCCAGCAGCACCTCTTCTGGAGTGAGGCTGGGCTTCCTACTCCCACCAGGCCACTGATGCTCCCCTCCCCCCAAAACAAAACCACACCAAAAAATAGTTATGTGCTTACACAAACATGTACATAGGCATAGAACATATAGGTATGTGTGAGCACGTAGGCTCATACATATAACCATATTATAGGTACTTTGTAGATATAAGGGGACTTCAAAAGGTTCATGGAAAAATGGAATTGAAAGATAATGAACATTTTGAAATCCCTTCCCATAAGCAAACATCTTGTTTCACTGGGTTTTCAAGGGTTAATGAGAGTGTCTCACGGGCCAGCTCACTGCCATGTTGCCGGTGGCTCTGACTCAGCGACCCTGTGCACAACAGGAGAAACTGCACAGGCAGAGGCCATCCTCGCAGACATTCTTGGGTTGGTTGAGTCCACTGTTGCATCCACTGTGCAAATCCACCTCCTCCAGGGCCTTCTTTTCTGCTCACCCCTCTGTTACCAAGCATGTTGTCCTCTTCCTGGAACTGGTCTCTATGGGCAACATATCCAAAGTATGTGGGATCAAAGTCTCACCATTCTGGCCTCTAAGGAGCACTCTGGACATACTTCTTCCAAGAAAGATTTATTTTGCTCTTTTGTTATTTTACTTTGAATATTTTTCTCCAGCACCACAATTCAAACGCATGGATTCTCCTTCAGTCTTTCTTATTCAATGTTCAACTTTCTCATGTTATGAATCAACTGAAAAAACCATAGTAAGGTCAGGCATACCTTACTCCTCAAACTAAGATTGTTACTTTATCAATACTCTAAAACAGTCTTATGTAACAGATTAATGCTCTCTTCTCTTGACTGTTGCTTCTATGAGTACGGACTATGGAGCCAAGCCAAAAAAAAAAAAAAAATCCTTGGTAACTTCAACTTTTCCCCCATTTATCATGTTACCTATTGTTCCAGTTGTGAGGATTTGAGTCTTCTCTTCTGTTTTTTTAGGCATCACTGCCCTCTGGTGGTGGGAGTAGGAGGTTCAGCCTTTGCTCCTGTGGAGCTGAAATTGAACCTCCATCCCAGTGGCCGCAGTCCCGCGCACAACCATGACGCCACCGGGGCTCAGCCTGATTTGAGTCTTCTTTACATTGAATTGTAATCCATACTGAAGGCTGCAAATTTTTTAACCTTTGCATTTATTTCTATTATTTAGAGCATAGAAGGGGTTTTTTAAATTCTATTTTATTAATTGGGAGTTAATACATATATCTCATTCTATAGTTCAATAACATCAAGCAGTATTGTTACCAACATCAGTTTTCAAACTTTCTTTTTCTTCCTGGATTCCATGACATAGCCTCCCTTTTTCCCCTTCCCCTCCATCAAACCCTTGATTATTCTACTTGCCGTCCCTAAGGGTCCATCAATCCTGGGTTATATATCCCATATGGCAGAAAGACCTAACACACAACTTCCAAAGGGCGACACTCAGTGAAGTGACACCTCTGAGGTAAATCCTAATATGGGCAAAAAAAAAATACTGAAATTGTTGAGAACCAGATCATGTCCATCCAGCAAGCATCAGAAGGGTGTTGGGGTGGGATCGGCAGTTTTAACTGTTCAATACTCATCTCTGCGCTGTTTAGTAACCACTTCCTCCCATTCCTCGATTGTAGATAAAGAAAGATCACTGGAGGTATATTTCCTCTCTATATACGTGAATCTTGGGTTCCCACTGTCACCCAGAGCCTTCTGCAAAACAGATTCTCACAATTTACCTTGTGATACTAATCTGTCCTTTAACTTCAGATTATATTACAGTTCCTTGGTGGCTGATGATGGTGTTTCTTCCATGTGGAATTGACATCTCACTTAGATGGCTGCTTGTTGGAAACATGCCTTTACAACTCCAGATGCTATTTTATCTGATAGCTGGGCACCAGCTAATTTTCCACCACATTTTGATGTAGCACCCATATCTTGTGTACACTTCTTGAGGGTGATTATTGAGCAAGAACATGATGAAAGATCTAGTTGTTCTTAAGCTGAAGCTGGATTTAGTGCAAGCCCCAAACTCATTCCTGTATGTTTTTGTTTATCTATTTTCTGCCTTTGGGCTCCCTTTCAATACCTTCATGTTAATTTATGGTAGAGTCTATTGATCATCCCCCTGGGGCTTAACGATCTTCTCTTAATATTGTCTTTGATTAGCCCCTAGTACTAATTTTTTGTTTTTTTGGGGGCATCACTGCCCTCTGGTGGTCGTGGGAAGTACCCAGTGCTGCTCCTGAGAGCCGCTGCTGGATTTGAACCGCCAAGCACGCGGGCCGCAGTCCCGCACTCAACCACTTACGCCACCAGGGCTCAGCCCCAGTACTAATTTTTTAAAGGCCGGTTGAGAGAGGGATATTGGGCTACCTTTTATGGCTGGATGCTATTTACACAAGAAATGGGGACTGACAGGGAAATTTACAATAATAATCAGCAAGAATCTCAGTCACAGGTTTTTCTGGCATATTATGCATCTTACTACAGCATATCAGGTGTTGATGAAAAAAGACAATGTTTGGGTGCAATCTTTGATCTTCAACAGCAAGTACCTCAGGTACTCCTCATTTTCAGCAATGCTGCATCTCGTCTGTATATTGCAAGTTGTTCCTCCAGTTATGACCTTACTCACATTCTTCTTCATATAATCCAGCTAATTATTTGCTCAACCTACAGACCGAGTAGGTATGGTGAGAAGACACAACCCTGCCACCCAATTTTCCTGATTGTAAACCATGTAGCAGTCTCCTGTTCTGCTTGAATGCCTGATGATCCATGCACAAGTTCCACATGAGCAAATGAAGTGTTCTGGAATTGTGTTTATCACACAATCAAGTGCCTTTGCATAGTCAATTAAACACCAGTAAACATCTTTCTCTGCTTTGAGCTAACATCCATTGGGCATCAGCAATATCACTTGTTCCACATCCTCTTCTGAATCTGGCCTGAAGCTCAACTCCCCGTTAATGTAGTGCTATAATCATTGTTGTATGATCTTTAGCAAAATTTTTCTTGCATGTGATATTAATGATACTGTTCTATAATCTGAGCAGTCTGTTGGGTCGCCTTTCTTTGGAATAGGTATAAACATGGGTCTCTTCAAGTCAGATGTTTAAGTACTTGGTATGAAATATTTAATAAAACATATTGTCTACATCCTAAAGTGATGAGTAGTGTCTGGGATTTTAAAGCTTGTGAATGGCCTTCTAAGACACAACTATTGGTCTCTACACATCCTGTAGAGAGAAAAAGGGAAACCAAACACTCATAGTAGTCTACCACACTGTCTACACCAGCCCTTGCCACACTTATTTTGTCTACACAACTCATTTCAGGAAAAAACACACAAACACTAGAAACTCCTCAGGTAATACGAGCTTTTGTAGTATACAGTCCATAATTCAGGACAAAGCATTTGCATTTGTAGTCCCCACCCCACCCCACCCCACCACTGCATGGACGGGATCATCCTGACACTCCACAGGGATAGTATTACCACCTTTGGAAAACAATGCTCTACAGCAGCAGTTCTCAACTTTCCTAATGCCGTGACCCTTTAATACAGCTCATGTTTGTTTGTTTTTTTTGTGGCATCACTGCCCTCAGGTGGGAATGGGAGGCCCAGCCTTGCTCCTGGAGAGCTGCTGCTGGATTTGAACCGCCAAGCCACTGGGCCAAAGCCCCGTACTCGACCACTATGCCACTGGAGCTCAGCCACATCTCATGTTGTATTGACCCCTCCAACCATAAAATTATTTTCATTGCTTCTTCATAACTGTAATTTGGCTCCTTTTAAGAATCAGGTGACCCACAGGTTGAGAACTGCTAAGACCACAGGAAGTAGATGCTACCTGACTGTTCTCATCAGTGCCACTACAGGTGGAGCTTGAGAGCACGGAAGAAAACATGAACAGAACTCAAATTCTTAAAAAGGTCTCCTTACCACCAGGGCACTGATGCCACATAAAAAAACAAAACAAAATGTCTCCTTACTAAGCCAGTTGAGACTAAATGACTTCCCAAGATGAATGGTCTAAGATACTCTTCATATATTAAAACAAAATTACTCCTTGAGGTCACTTTTTATCTTTTTTTTTTTTTTGGGGGGGGGGGGCATCACTGCCCTCAGGTGGTGGGAGTAGGAGGACCAGCCTTTGCTCTGTGGAGCTGGAATCGAACCTCCATCCCAGTAGGCCGCAGTCCCGCGCACAACCACTACGCCACCGGGGCTCAGCCACTTTTTATTTCAATAACAGATTGGGTCCCCAAAATAAAGATTATCCATGAATACAGCATGTCTTTAAGAAATCATCTATATAAGACCTTTAGGTCATTAATTACTCCATAGCAAAGATGAGAAGGTTAAAGGGACAGAGAAACTATAGTTTTAGAAATGATATAAGGATGACAATAATGACACATTTTGAAAAATGCAAAAGTTATCAATGAATAATTTGTGTAGAAATTGTTAACGGGGAACCTATTTTCTAATTAAAAATTTCATTTAAATACTGGCAAAATTATTTTTTTTTTTAGTTTTTTTAGGCATCACTGCCCTCTGCTGGTGGGAGTAGGAGGCCCAGCCTTTGCTCCAGTGGAGCTGGAATTGGACCTCCATCCCAGTGGGCCGCAGTCCCACGCACAACCACTACGCCACTGGGGCTCAGCGCAAATTATACATTTTTTAACTTTTAGTTTAGGTTTAATTTTTAAATTTAGGTTTTATTTTTAAATCATTTTACTGGGAGCTCCTACAACTCCTATCAAGAACAATACATATATCAACTGCATGTAGAACGTACCTGCACATCTGCTGCCATCATCATTCCCACAACATCCTCTCTCCATTTTAGGCCCCTGGTATCAGTTCCCCATATTCCCCACCCCCCACTGCTTCCCCCCCTTGGGCAAAATTATATTTTAAATAAACACCCTAAAGATAATGCAACTAAAATGTGGGTACTACATTACTTTAGATTATTGGTTCCTCAACTTATTTGGCTTATCCTCCCCTTTTCAGAAAAATAATTATTCCAGACCCTTGGCAATGAAAACTTTCATACATAATCCTGGATAAAGTATAGTCTTCTACTTTTGCAGCCCACCCCTCCAGTGTCCCTTGAGATGGCACTGTATGTTTTGGGAAACAGTGGCCGCTAGGCCTTTTCCAAACCTTCTTATCAATTGATGCCCAGATGAGGTTTAAGAACTCTCCACAATTTATTCATTCTAGCACTTTTTTCTCTATCATATATTCTTAAAGCTCATGATCCTTGAAAGGCGACAAAAATTTTAAACTCGACTGAGCCCCAGGGGTGTAAGTGGTTGAGTGCGGGACTGTGGCCCACGGGCTTGGGGGTTAAAATCCAGCGGCGGCTCTCAGGAGCAGCGCTGGGAGCTCTCAAGACCACCAGAGGGCAGTGATGCCAAAAAAATCTTTTAATCTCATTTGTACTTGTGTAAAAAGTAAGATTATATTAAGAAACTTTCATTTGAGATTTAAACATGGTTATTTCCTAGCTTGAATATCCATGCCCTGTTTCCCCAGTCTTTTCCACCATATTTCTGCAATCTGCCATGTGACTGAGCAAACAGGCCAGCAATCCGAAAGAAACGTACATTACTGCAAGAATCTGTCTGAAAAGGAAAAGCCTGGTCTTGGATCAATCTACTCACAACACCCACCTTTGTAGCTTCACAGAGTTTGCTCCCGCTTCTGTCCCACGTTGTCAACTAGCCAAGTCTGACCCAGATGACCTCATCAGTTCTAGAACTGCACTTCATGGGATTTTCTTGGCTATAATTTTTTTTTGGGGGGGCTATGATCTTTTTTTTAATAAATCATTTTATTGGGGGCTCATACCATGCTTATCACAATCCATACATCTATCTATTGTATCAAGCACAGTTGTACACCTGCTGCCATCATCATTTTCAAAACATTTGCTTTGTACTTGAGCCCCCGACATCAGCTCATCTTTCCCCTCCCTCCCCACTTGATCATTTACAAATGATTTCTTTGCTGTAATCTTTACAGAAGCAGATTAGCAGGTCTTTCTTCTGCGACACCACTGCATGGGTGTGAAACACCCACCTTTTGATGAACAGTCAAATGCTAACTGTTTGCACCTCCAAGAGGGCCTGCCTTACCGCATAAAACCGCATGTTGTGATTCAAAGGTGTAGGGTCAGGGTCTTTGGATAGTTCGAACTGAGTAATCAATTCACAGAGCGGAACGTAAGTTGGTTGAGCTTCAAACAATGGGATTCCTAGAAAAAGATCAAGGTAACGATCACATGAAGAATATCTAAGTGCTACATTTCCCTTCACTAAAATTCAAAAAGTACTTAAGTATTTATGAGAACAAAGTATAACAGTTATAGGTATCAGCATCTCTTTGAGGGCTATGCTACTATTAATTTGACATTTCCTTTTAAAACGTACCTGTGCAGCTCTGGAGTTTCTGAACAAATGCTCTCGATACTGGAATCGGCTGAGGAAATTTCAAGAAGAAACAGGCAGGAAGATCAACACTGTTGGCACTGGTGATTGAGGAAAAGGAGGGCGTCCTTTAAAAAATAAGATGGGAGGTTGATTTTGTCTACATATGAATAAACCCCAACATCATAAACGTACATGTATACAATCACAATACACAAAGTCTATCAAGGGCTCAATCTTTGAAATTTGCTCCCATAATTCAATTTATTAAGTATTTAATTAAACAGTACACGTTGTCTGTTATTACTACATAGTGTCAATCCAACATCAAGTTCCACAAAATATAAGGAGGCAATCACTAAACCAGAGGAATTAGTAAAGTTTTCTGGGTTTTTTTACCTTAAGGCAAGAATATGCTCTGTGAGCAAAGTTCAGAACAGCTATTCATATAGATACCGAACAAAAGAACATTAGGTGGTTAAAGAATTAACAATCTCTATAAAATCAAGCAGGTGGTGGTGAGGAATGGACAAATGGAAGTAATACTACTGGACTTAAAACTGACAAGTGGAATTAAAAGATTGTAGAACGCTACCCTAGAATTGTATTTAACTTACCACTTGTTGTCAACTGGATGGGATCCCATAATTAACGGGGCAATTGGAAGTTTGTACATAGCAGCTGTTCCTTCAATTGTCACTGATGCATTCATGCCCAAAGATCGAGGAACTGGGAATAAAAGAATAAGAATATTCCTAACTCTCACAAAGTGTAGAACCTCCAACGTTAAAATATCGGTCTATTGCAAGATAGTAGTTTCCACATTAATTTGCCATCACAATTTATCAGATTCTGTAACACCTGCTAGAAATACTACAAATTGCCTTGTCAGCTAATATTTCATTTTAGTGGTAGACATAGAAAATAATGGCGACCAAGGAAGAAGATTTAAAGACCTATTACCATATTTATTCACCCTTTCCATCTTGGTGCAGTGGGTTAAACATAGGGCTTCCAACCAAATGGTCATTGGTTCCAACCTAAGAACTGCTTCTCCGAAGAAAGGGAAGGCCACTTCACTTAAGCTTTATAGCCTCAGAACTAACTGGTGCCTGGCCATCACTACACCTCTTCTGAAAAGGATCACATTAAGTAGTCCTGGATAGAGTAGGAGAAAGATGTGGTACAAAACTCGCTATCATAGAAAGGCGAGGCCTAAGAGGGAATAGTGGGATCCCCAGAATATCGGTCTTAGTCATCTTTACAGTCTAGAATCTGAATGCACCTTCAGGAAACAGGGAAGTGGCATTTGGTGATGGTGCACTGAGGGACCACAAGGGATGAGTGGAGTTAGACTGTGTATGAATTGTTCAGGGCAAAGTAGGGTCTGCTCTTTAAACCATCTAATCCACAGTAAAATGCATTTTCTAAAAGAAAATCACTACCTCAGAAACGATGTAGTAGTTTTGGTCTGTCTTATAGGAGCACTGTGAGTTGGAATCAACTCAGTGGCACTCGGTTGTGAGATAGTCAACAAGGATATGAGAGAATTAAATATCAGAACGTTTCATGTTATGCATATTAAGATGCAGATAAAATTAAGAAAAAAGTTACTATTATAGTTCTTCAATAACTTGAAGTAGTGAAGTGAAAGTGATGAATTAATGTCAGGTGGTTTGTATCTTTTCTTTCATTCACTGATTTACTTAAAATCACTTCTTAAGTTTTTACTAATCAAGGGAACCTTCCAAAAATTCATAGGGGAGTTCGAGGGTTAAAAAAAAAGGAATCAGAAGGCAATGGAATTTTTTCACCAACTTTTTGAAGCCCTTTGTATATGTATGTGGATTATATATACATATATAGACACATAAATATACATACATACAAGCTGACTTCAAGAAGTTCATGGAAAAATGGAATTAAAAGGTAAACTCTTGGTGGCGTAGTGGTTGTGCGCGGGACTGCGGCCCACTGGGATGGAGGTTCAATTCCAGCTCCACGGAGCAAAGGCTGGGCCTCCTATTCCCACCACCTGAGGGCAGGGATGTCCAAAAACAACAATAACAAAAAAAAAGATAAACTTTTAGGGCTGAGCCCCGGTGGCGTCGTGGTGGAGTGCGGGACTGCAGCCCATGGGTTTGGCAGTTCAAATCCAGCAGCAGCAAGGCTGGGTAGCTCCCACGACCACCAGAGGGCAGGGATGCCCCCCCAAAACAAACAAAAAGATAAACTTTCTTTTTTTAGGCATCACTGCCCTCAGGTGGTGGAAGTAGGAGGCCCAGCCTTGGCTCCTGTGAGCGGGACTTGAACCTCCATCCCAGTGGGCTGCAGTCCCGCGCACAATCACTACCGGGGCTTAGCCCCGATTTTGTAATTTTTTGGTTAGTTTTCAGAGATAGTACAATTCTTTTTTTTTTTTAATTTTTTTTCTAATTTTAGGCATCACTGCCCTCAGGTGGTAGTAGTAGGAGGTCCAGCCTTTGCTCCTATGAGCGGGAATTGAACCTCCATCCCAGAGGGCCGCAGTCCCGCGCACAACCACTACGCCACCGGGGCTCAGCCCAAGACCACGTTATTGTAATTTTTTAATGTTAAAACTATTTCTAAAAAACACACACACACGAAACTAGGTTACACCAGCATTTGGGCCAAGGAAGGACAAAGCAGCAGGGAGCCAGAGCCAACGGCAGAGCGGGCGACGTTGTTGCCACAGAGCAGGCCAGCCTCGGTCACGAGCACCTCTGTGGTGCATCCCGGACAGCACAGCTGCCAGCCCCATTCTACTTTTCTTTTTAATGCCGATTGTTTTAGTGATGTCTTTTATGTTTTGGTAACTTGTTTAAATGTTTATACCATTGACAATTGTATATATAGAGGTGTTTAAATTTTTTAATATTTATTATTTATTCATTTTTTAGGCATTACTGCCCTTAGGTGGTGGGAGTAGGAGGCCCAGCCTTTGCTCCTGGGAGCTGGAATTGAACCTCCATCCCAGTGGGCCGCAGTCCGGTGCACAACCACTATGCCACCGGGGCTCAGCCTAAATTTTTAAATATTTAATCAGTATACATTAGTGAAAATAATAGTGGCTTTATTGTTTAGTGGTACACTGGTTACAGATAATAAATTGAAATTTTGAATTTTGTTTCACATTAAAGGAATTTAGAGGAAATAATCAGGGTCTGAAATCCCTGAGGGATGTAAATAATTTAACATTCAACTAACTGAAAGCTCATAAGTTTAAGGATTCTCAGTGGTGTCTTAGAAGACAGACTTAGGACTCTATTTCCACAGCCGGCCTTTGAGAACTCTATGAATCCGTTTCATCTGACATCATTGACCTCATTATGGGTGGACAGCACCTCTCCTGCCACTGAGCACCAGGAACTGAGCTGCAGAATAGAGCTCAATATCCCGGAGGGGAAGGGGATTCTTCCTTGGTTTCTTTTTTCTGGCTATTCTTTGTGGTTCGGTATCATCCTCTTGCGTATTCCTTCCTCCTGGACAGCCAGGATCTCATAAGTCAGGGTCATGCATAGCGCAGGCAGGAAGCCAGGAGCTGGAGAGCCCCGGGGAGCGAGCCAGAGGGGGCAAGTTTATTGTAAACAAGGTTTAAATCCTCCGTTTCTCCCATTCGCTGCCACTGAACTCCTGGATGACCACACTCCTCCACACAGTGCACACATGCAGGCACCGTGGAGTGATTCCTTATCACCGCCAAGGTTTAACTCTGGACACTGCATCTCTTACAGAAGGTGTCCTGGGCTTTATGCGCGTTGAACATATATGTGGACCAGCTCTATTCTCTTCAGGAGCTTGAGCAGAAGCTGGAACAATGTCTTTTCTGCTGCTTCTTGCATTTGCTGCAGTCGCAGTCAAAGATGTGCAAGTCGGCCAAGGCCCAGATCTCGGAGCGAACTGCTCCACACCGGCAGTGTTCCACCAGGTCCTGGTATCCAAAGGTGGACAGCAGGAGCTTGGCGGGATCCTCACAGGGGAGGCACTGTCGCTTCTGGAATGTCTCCCAGTGCTCCCTCTGATCGCCCAGGGGCAGCGTGGTCACTGGACATTGGGGTCGCTGGGGTTGGTGGAGTTGACGGCGAGAGCAGCGCCAGCTCCAGCGGCAGTGCCTGAGGACCTGCCTCCTGGGCCCATAGCAACAAGTGACGTGGCTCCCCTTTGGCAACCACTGTCCCCAGGCAGCCTGACCCCAACTGGCACTGTGGACCAAGGTGGCCGACGCCTAGGCTGCGGGTTGCTTCTATCCTGAGGTTTGACCACCATGCCGCTCCTCTCCTGCAGCATGGATCCTGAAGCATGCCCCACAGGCCTCTCCGCAGCTCTGCTTTTGAGCATTTTTCATAAACCTTCCATAACTTTTAGACCTCCTGCAAGTATATATGTAGCGGGCTGTATGTGTGCAGGCTTCACTATTTTTTTTTTTTTTTGGTTTCACTATTTTTATGGAAAAGGAATTAAAAGGGAACAGAATTTTTCCAGGAACTCTGGAAAACTGTCATACATCAACTGATCAAGATATAACCTTGTTTTACATGTGTTAATATATAAAGCCGAACATCAAACCGCTGCCATGGAGTCAATTCAAACCCGCGGTCCCCGTATGTTACAGGGGAGACCTGCTCCAGAGGGTCGTCTTTTTGCCTTGAATCTTCACTAGAACAAAATGCTAGGTCTTCCTTCCCTGGTGGTGATGACTGGCTCTGAACTGCTGCAATTAGGTTAGGGCTGAGAGAGAACCACTCCCACAGTTCAGGGCCATTTCCTATATCGCATCCATTTGTTCACACTGCATTTACTATAGAACTGAATGAGGCTGAGCCCCGGTGGCATAAGTGGTTGAGTGCGGGACTGTGACCCGCTGGCTTGGCGGTTCAAATCCAGCAGCGGCGGCTCTCAGGAGCAGCACTGGGTAGCTCCCACGACCACCAGAGGGCAATGACACCCCCCACCCCCCAAAAAAAGAACTGAATGGGCTGAGCCCCGGTGGCGTAGTGGTTGTGCGTGAGACTGTGGCCCACTGAGATGGAGGTTCAATTCCAGCTCCATGGAGCAAAGGCTGGGCCTCCTACTCCCACCACCTGAGGGCAGTGATGCCCCCCCCCCCCCCAAAAAAAAAAAAGAACTGAATGAACAAACCTTCTCAACCTCAGGTATTTTCTCTACAAAGAGTACCATAGCCTTCCTGCTTTCACAATCACCAGACAGCACTTCAGCACCGTCCTCGGGAATTAAATTTGTATAATCAAAATCATCCACAAAAAGCCTAATGATGTGAATATACTAAAAAAGGGCACCAGTTTACAGTATGAGAGCTACAACAAGAGGCAGTGTCACATCGTTCACCCTCAGCTGAGAACACATGCAGAGAACAACTCAAAATTTTTGCCCCTGCATTTTTGAAGAAGCATAATTAAAATCTCCTGCCATCCCATATAAACTACCCACAAGTCAAAGAGAAATAATTCAATTTTTAAAAAATAAGCATAAAATTGAAATGTGATATATGGATCATTCCACCATTGAAAAGGCAGAGCGGGAAAAAAAAAAAAAAGGCAGAAAAGAATCTTATCCTTTCGGGGCTGAGCCCCGTTGGTGTAGTGGTTGTGCGCGGGACTGCGGCCCACTGGGATGGAGGTTCAATTCCGGCTCCCAGGAGCAAAGGCTGGGCCCCCTACTCCCACCACCTGAGGGCAGTGATGCCTTAAATAAAAAAAAAAAAAAGAATCCAGAAAAAATACTATCCTTTCACAGGCAGGCAGATACATCCCACTTGATACTAGTCTACGTGATGACTCAACAGCGCGATCTATCGCACGTTGTTGATTATGGTAGTTACATAATTTGGTGCCAACTTAGGACTATTAAGAGTGAAAGGATGTAGCAACCCGTCAATCAGGTTGCCACTTGATGGAGGTGCTAGAGAGATTAAATAGCTTGCTGGAGGCGGGACACACACAAACTGCTTCGTATTTCTGATAACAAGACACATGGAACTGTGCTAAAGCCCTGGAACTGGAGGAACCAAGTGGAGACCCACATCAATGCTGAGATGCTTATACCACCACTGGATCCACAAGACTTTCCACCCACTGGCCTGTGATCGTCCTGCATTCGTCGTCAATGCATGTGTTTCGTGAGTCTGAAGAGGAATTTATAGATTAGTATCAAACACATGGGCTAATATTGGACTTTCAGACTTGATCTGGATTGGGATGCTTTCTCAATATTCAATTATTCTTGTATATAAAGCTCTTTCTTGTTTCTTCTATTTTTTTTTTTTTGGGGGGGGGGGCATCACTGCTCTCCGATGGTGGGAGTAGGAGGCCCAGCCCCACTGCTGGAATTGAACCTCCGTCCCAGTGGGCCACAGTCCCGCGCACAACCACTACGCCACCGGGGCTCAGCCCTATAAAGCTCTTTCTTATACACAATAAGTGTCTCTGAATTTCTCTAGTCTACCCAGACTAAGTTATTCACTAATGCAGTGGTTCCCAAGCTTCCTAATGCCACGACCCTTTAATACTGTTTCTCATATTGTGGTGACACCAAGTCCCCAACCATAAAATTATTTTTGTTTCTACTTGTAATTGTAATTATTGCTACTGTTATGAATCGGGCAACTCCTGTGAAAAGGTCGTTTAACCCCCAAAGAGGTCGCGACCCACAGGTTGAGAACCACTGTACTAATGGATTCTGACAGCAGTGACGTCTGTGAAGAGTAGAAATGCTTCCCAGTGTTGTTAGACTGCAATTTTTTTTTGTTTTTTTGGCATCACTGCCCTCAGGTGGTGGGAGTAGGAGGCCCAGCCTTTGCTCCGTGGAGCTGGAATCGAACCTCCATCCCAATGGGCCGCAATCCCGCGCACAACCACGACGCCACCGGGGCTCAGCCCTAGACTGCAATTTTTAAGGAGATGACCAGTTCTCTCTCTCAAGGTACACTAGGGGTAGATTCAAAACACAGTCCTTTCAGCCAGTAGCACATTTAACCCTGTGTTACATACATCTGGACTTCTCCTACCGGGTTTACCCTAAATTTACCTAGAAATTGAGAGAGCGCTGGCTATTTACCTTTACCCAAAGGGGGGGAAAATAATTTCTCATAATTTTCTGACCAAAGGAGGGTTTTTAACATGAAGTCACATGGTCGCAGTTGACATGAGACTCCTATTATAGGATATGAGGGTATGATCTTTCTCAACTGATTACACTTCAAAGACTTGGCTTCAGGTCCTAAGAGAAAATTCCTGGTTATAAAATTAACAAGCTCAATATTTGGTCCATAAGAATTACATAGGTTTTAAAGAGTAAGAGAAATAATTTAACAATCATATATTTTCTAAAGTAAATATCCTTAAGAAATAGAATTTAGCAGGCTGAGCCCCAGTGGCGTAGTGGTTGTGCACGGGACTGCGGCCCACTGGGTTGGAGGTTCAAATCCAACAGCAAGGCTGGACCTCCTACTCCCACCACCAGAGGGCAGTGATGCGCCCCCCAAAAAGGAAATAGAATTTAGCAAAGTCCTTCCCCGCCCCTTTTTTGGGGGGGGGGGGGCATCACTGCCTCTGGTGGTCCTGGGCAGTACCCAGTGCCGCTCCTGAGAGCCATCGTTGGATTTGAACTGCCAAGCCCACGGGCTGCAGTGTAATGGTTCCCCTTTCCCCTTTTTAATGAAGAATGTCAACCTCAGTCTATAAATTTTAAGTTTGAATTTATATTTGTTCTTACTGTATACATGCAAGTTGTTGCAAAAGCGCCACCAGTATTGAGGATTGAAAATCAACTTTATTGAGTAAGGAAATCCATAAATTAGGAATCCACTGATAATGAGGTCAACTGTGTATGTATGTGTGTATGAGGAAGTATGAGCACAAATTTGATTTAAGAACAGTATTTTTTAAACATTAAAGTCCACAGTTTCTTTAGTTATAGTCTTACCAGTATTCTCATGTAAAGCAATGGGTGATGTAGTCTTATCATCCAACAGGTCAGAAGGAGAGGCATAGTACTTCAAGTTCATTAAATGACCTATGAAAAATAAAACTAACCAATGTACCTTTATCAAATAAATTACAAGTGGAAAAACATCCACATTATTATAAATTCATATACAAATTATTTTCACAAGTATGCATACTCTTGCTCCAAAGCAGGTTGTAACATGATAGAAACAGAAATAATATTCTAGAACCAAAAATTTCCTTCGCACAATTAAAAAAAGAAAACAACCGGGGAAGGACAGAAAGTGTTCTCACCTTAGAAAGCATTATTATAAATGAGCCAGTGTGACTGGAAACTGGTAGTTTTCTACCACTGCTATATTTATAACCCAAATATAAATTATCAGATATGGCTCTTAAACTAAAATTAGATATTTTTCTAAGTAAGCAAACTGTGATCATGTACCTCCACTCCTTGGAGTGAGAAAGCCAACACTTCCATGAAGAATCTTATCCAAGGGACTAGCATTGGTCGCTTTCCTGTAAGACAAATTTATCTGTGTTTGCTTTTATATAAGCCCTGAACATAGTGCATAGGTAGAAATTGAGTTCAGATCTAAAAAAATCTTACTCTTCCTAACAACTTATTCTATAATTAAGCATATAACAAGCATATTTCCAATTACACACCAGTAAATAATATGGTGGTAAAAATAACAGCAAGGGTATTTATTATCTATTCGATGAGAGTTCAGGTTTCCCAAATCTTTAAATAAAACTCATGGAATAACAATCAGTAACGTGATGGTACTATTACTCAGAAAATGACATATAATTACAATTTGAGAAGGAAAAGGACATGAACAAGATTTAGAGTGATATAATTAAAGCTATTAATTCCCAAGATGGGGGGAGGGGGTGGGGGGTGGGGAAGGTACCTATGAAGGTTATGTAGGAGCAATGCTCTAGCCAGTCTTACCAGTACATAATTGCCATTTTAGATAGATCTTGCTCTAAGGACTGGAGAGCCAAGTACATCTTAGTCTTCAGTTTACTGGATAACAAAATGATGAGAACAAGAGTTAAGTATGTGCACACCAGGTAGAGAAATAGGTACGCACAAGCCTAAATCATGGGGCAGTCTATCCTGGAGAAAACATATTTTTTTAAAAAACCAACTCTAATCTATCAAAGTTAATTTTTAGCTATTTAAAAGATCCAAGCAAGTTAACAGGATTCCTACTACGTTAACAATAAAATGGAAAGCCAACTTCACAAGAATACATTTCTTTCAGCCTAGAATCAACATGTTGAAGACATCTTAAAAATTATTGTTGGTCGGCTGAGCCCCGGTGGCGTAGTGGTTGTGCGCGGGACTGCGGCCCACTGGGATGGAGGTTCGATTCCGGCTCCCAGGAGCAAAGGCTGGGCCTCCTACTCCCACCACCAGGGCAGTGATGCCTAAAAAAAAAAAAAAAATAAATAAAAAAAAAAAAATTATTGTTGGTCTTCTGGTACTATAATCCATAAGTGCACAAGTGTACACATATACTTAAAGTACCTTTTAAAGTCAGAAATACCTGTAGATTACCAGTACAACTAGAAATCAATGCATGAGATAAATCAGAATATGGGACTTTTTTTTTTAAAATGGGAAACTTTTAAGCACAGAACTGCCTCTAAATTTTATGGATCAAAGAAACAAAAAGTATACTTACTTGTCTCCCGGAAGGTTATAGAGATTAACAAGACCTTTAAGATGCTTAGAAAATTCATCAAAATTTTTTTCCCTATAGGGAGTTCAAGGAAAAAGGAAGAAAAAAAATATATAACTGTAACTACCAACAGGTCTTATAGCACAGTGTTCAAAATCATGGCTATAAAAAATTCAAGTTTTAATCATTTCATTTCATCTTTTTCCCTACCCAAAGTCTCAACTCATCAAAAGTACAAAAAAAAATAAAAAAGATGAAAGTTTTACTTTTCTTCCTCTATCCCATTACTCTGTAAAAGGTATTAATCAGCCATATAGATTTTTAAAAGACCTGATATTTCATACATTTGGCAATAATATCTGGTTTTAATTATTTTACTTCTTATTGTAAGTATGATTAGATATCATGAGGAAATAAAACTTATTAAAAGAGAGGCAATAGGAAATAAACTGGGAAGACAAAATACTCGCAGGTATATAATAGGACATGTGAACAGAAAAAACGAACACTGGAAAACAGAGACAGGAAATCTGGAGCAAAGGGAGTGGGCACTATGCAAACCAACCCCACACATGGTAAAACACTCCACCCACCAAGTCTGGTCAGGAAGAAAGGGCGGGGCACAAACTCTTACTACGGTCTCTGACTTTCCAGGACCTAACAGTCATGACTGGGCTCTTAGTGTATAGTCAAACAGGTGCTCTTGTGGGCAGACTTAGCAATCTCACGAAATTCAACAATTCTCTCTGGAAGAATGCTTTAAGATTCATTTACTGAACAATTATTGCAAATAAACCCAAAGAGTAAGAAACTAGAGCAAGAAAGAGCAAAATAAATTCTCTGCCTTCAAAATACCATCTATAGGGGGCTGAGCCCCGGTGGCGTAGTGGTTGTGCGCGGGACTGCGGCCCACTGGGATGGAGGTTCAATTCCAGCTCTCAGGAGCAAAGGATGGGCCTACTACTCCCACCACCAGAGGGGAGTGATGCCTAAAAAAATCAAATATATATATACATATACATATATATATATATACACACACCATCTATAGGGTTGAGCCCTGGTGGCATAAGTGGTTGAGTGCGGAACTACAGCCCACGGGCTTGGCAGTTCAAGTCCAGCGGCAGCTCTCAGGAGCGGCACTGGGTAGCGTCCACTACCACCAGAGGCAGTGATGCCTCCCCCCCCAAAAAATACCATCTATATAAAGTGAGTAAAAACACATACACAGGGCTGAGCCCCAGTGGCGTAGTGGTTGTGCATGGGACTGCGGCCCACTGGGACGGAGGCTCAATTCAAGCAGTGGGGCTGGGCCTCCTACTCCCACCACCAAAGAGCAGTGATGCCAAAAAAAACACATACGCAATTTAATATTTTTTCTTAAATGTCAACTTCCAAAGAGGCTTAAAAATTGATGCTAGGTGTGTCCCTTACTTTACTGTTCTTGTTCTGTGCTGTTCATTATGACTCCTGTAACCTTCCAGGGCAAGGGGAACTGCTCCTGGGGGTCTCCTGGCCTATGATCTTCACAGGAGTCATCAAGGCTTTTCTCTGGCGAGCAGCTGGGGGTTCAAATCAACCACCTTTGAATTAGTCGCTGAATAATTAGCCAGTGAGCCTTTTCGACATTTTAGAGCCAAAACTATTGAGAAGTACCTCACAACTCACTTTCGCCAGACTTATTAATTGAATACAATTTTTAAAAGTTTGTATTTAATCATGGACTGTTATTCACCCCCCACCCAGCGGGTTCAAATTTGGTGCATTTGGCTAAGATTGAATGTAAAACTTTTTTCTTTTTTCTGTTCTTTTGGCATCACTGCCCTCTGGTGGTCGTGGGAGCTACCCAGCCTGCTCCTAAAAAGGAGCTGCTGGATTTGAACCACCAAGTCCGTGGGCCACAGCCCTGTACTCAACCACTTACGCTCAGCCCCAAAACTTTTTCTTTTGACACTTATCTTCAAATCTAGCTTTTCCAGTATAAGATTTTTTTCTTACATACACCCTTAATATAAAGTATTTTTCTCAAAATGAAAGGAGAAAAAATTTTCCTGGCATAGACTCAGTTTGCTTCACCCTCTGTGATTTCATGATAAAACCAATCCCACTGCCACGACGTCAATTCCGACTGGTGGCGACCCAAGACTGTCAACCTGTACTGAAGCAGATTTTCCCTTTTTCTCTTGGGGGACAGCTGGGGGTTCAAATTGTTGGCCTTTTCATTATCCTTCCAACATGTACCAGCAGTCTAATGTGTAGAGTGACTGTCAGGGTCTCTGTGTCTTCGCTCTACACAACAATTCTAACTCTAGATCTAAAGCTTCAAGGACTGGTTGAAGAAGTCTGAGGACGCTGTTAATAGTCTCAACTTGGAGAAGTCAGCCAGTGAAGAGAAGAAGCCAAGATGCTCCTAAACATTTTACAACACACTGGGTAGGTCTTCACCACAAGAATGTTCCAATCCAAACCGTCATTCACACTGGTACTGAAATGAGAAACCCTGGGACAAACTGCTTAGGGTAAGCAGCTGAACCATGGTATGGCGATTCTGAAAGTAAACAAGTACAGTCTGGAAGTTTTGTTCTTGAGGAATGTAACTTCTCATCTTCACCCTAGATATAAAGAGGAGGAGGAGCCCTGGGGGCACAGTGGGTTAAATGCTGGGTTAACTGAAAGGTTGGCACTCACACTGGCCAGCTGCTCTGAGAGAGAGAGAGGAGGCACTTTGCTCCCGTACAGAGAGAGAACCTTGGAAACTGACCGTACAGAGCAGTTCCACCCTGTCCTACAGGTGCACTAAAAGTAGGAATCCATCCAAAGAGGGGATACAAAGAAAAGCAGTGTCCAAGATGATAAAGAAACAAAGACCAAGGCTCACCTTAACTGCTGTACAAGTTCCGGACAGCTCTGAAAGAAGTATTAAAACTAGATGAAATATTAACATTAGATGAAATGGAATACTAACCTACTCTAACACTTTTGAAGGGACCACAACATATTCTTTTATTAATAGTAATATATATAATGAAAGCATCAAAACTATAGGAGGTTCCTATATTAAGCTATCAAAACCATTTTCTTTCACCTTGGTGAAGTATGAGGGTTATAAAGTAAAACTGAAAAGGAGAACATGCTATTTACAAAGGAATGAACATTCAGTAGTTTGTTTGGAGTTATTAGGGCCTCTATTATTTATCTATTATTGATCATTTTATTGGGGGCTCTTACAAATCTTTTAACAATCTATCAATTGTAGTAAGCACACGTGTACAATACGTTGCCATGAACATTTCCAAAACATTTTTTTTCTACTTGAGCCCTTGGTATCAGGTTCCTCTTTTTTTTTTTTTTTTTTTGCGGGGGGAGGTCATCACCGCCTCTGGTGGTCGTGGGAGCTACCCATCCTTGCTCCTGGAGAGCCGCCGCTGGATTTGAACCGCCAAGTCCATGGGCCGCAGTCCTGCACTGAACCACTACGCCACCAGGTTTCAGCCCCCAGGTTCCTCTTTTTTCCCTTCCTCCACCTTCATGAATCCTTGATCAATTATATATCGTTATTTCATGTTTTATACTGTCCATTGTCTCCCTTCACCCACATTTCTGTTATCCCTTGCTCAGGAGGGTGGGCTATATATCCAACCTTGTGATGGGTCCCTCTGCCCCCACTGAGCCTACCCTCAACATAGAATCCCACTACTGTTCCTCATGGTGTTGCCTGTCCTGAATTCCATGTGTGCAAAGCCAATACTGGCACCACTGTGTGTCCTCTGGTCCAGTTGGATTCCTAAGGTAGAAATGGAGAAAGCAATGGCGTGTGCTTCATGAGTGCTATACTGCACCCTGCTTGAATCACAGGACTAGCTCCATGGTTCGCTACTCTCTTTGATGCCATCCTTGGAATCCCTATCAACTGCCTGGCTATATAAATTTTATATGCATCTATACTTAAGGATTTTTTTTCTTTATTTTATTTTTTTTGGGGGGGGGGCATCACTGCCCTCTGGTGGTGGGAGGAGACCCAGCCTTTGTTCCTGTGGAGCTGGAATTGAACCTCCATCCCAGTGGGTCACAGTCCTGTGCACAACCACGACACCACCGGGGCTCAGCCCTATACTATAGCATTTTTAAAAGAGAAATTAGCTATGTCTAGGATCATCTGTCCTACTTGATTATGAAAGTACTTTGTAGGCAGGAACCACAAATGATCTTATCTTCAGCACTTTGTGTTAATCTGTGGCTCTTATTTGTTGATATAAAATGAAAAGGGTGTAGTTGAGTGCAGGACTGCGGCCTGCAGGCTTGGCGGTTCAAATGCAACTGCCGCACTCAGGAGCAGCACTGGGTAGCACCCACGACCACCAGAGGCAGTGATGCCAAAAAATAAAAAAGAAAAGGGCTCAGGGCTGAGCCCCGGTGGCGTAGTGGTTGTGAGCGGGACTGTGCCCACAGGGATGGAGGTTCAATTCCAGCAGCGGCTCCACAGGAGCAAAGGCTGGGCCTCCTACTCCCACCATCAGAGGACAGTGATGCCCAAAAAATAAACAAACCAACCAAAAAAAATGAACTACTCCAGGACTTCCACTTGAGAGTACTAGGATGCTATCAGAGAGAGATTAATCCAGTTCTAAAATCCACTCTATAGATACTGATGATGTGAGCTCATCAAATCATTTTTACTGTGGTTCAGGAAAAATATATAAACCCAAACCATTTAAAACCTCTTTAAAAAAAAAAAAAAAAAAAAACTTCTTTTAAGTTACCGTCCCTAAGTAAATCCCCCAGATCCTAGAAAAGTAGTAATACCTACCACAGGATTCTCTCCATGGTGAGCCACTTTTACATCACAAAGCTGGCCTGCAGGATCTAACTGCACTTCCACATAGAACATATCTGATGTGATGTAACATTCAGTGCCACTGGCACTCAGATGAGAACCCAGTCTAGGAACAAAAACAAAAGCTACATGAGCAAAGTCACCCATTGTCAACACCAAGTGAAAAACCTTTGTTTTGATGATGAACTTACCCGTTCTGTCTTGCTATAGACTCCAAACGGTCAGTCATTGCTGGTAAAGATGTTACTATGAAAGGGTAGAAAGAAGGAAACCACAAAGGATTCTCCAACTTATTACATTCTTGGAACACAGAAACATCCTGAGCATATTCAGTGGCTCAACTACTTGTGATCTGTACAAAGTTCAGCAGTAAGGCTTAGCTGTGCCCTAGGAGCCATGGTGACATAGTTCTACAAGTCCGTTTGAAACCACCAGCCCCTGCTCAGAAGAAAGGGGCAAGGGGGGGCGGGGGGGGGGGCTGGCTTTCTATTCCTATTAAGGGTTAAGGCTTCAGAAACTCACAGAGCCAGTCCTATGAGGTCACTATGACTTAGCATCTACTCAATAGCAGCAAGGTTTTTTTTGGGGGGGAGGGATGTTTTTGCATTATGGCATAGGCATTTAATAAGTGTCCAAATTAAGGATCTTTTAGAGAAAAATTAAATGGACTTTTCCTCCTCTCCCTTTTTCATTCTCCATATTTGAGCCAAGTCCCTCAAAAAAGACATGTTTGTGGGCTGAGCCCCGGTGGCGTAGTGGTTGTGCACGGGACAGCAGCCCACTGGGATGGAGGTTCAATTCCAGCTCCACGGAGCAAAGGCTGGGCCTCCTACTCCCACCGCCTGAGGGCAGTGATGCTCAAAAACAAAACAAAACAAAAATAAATAAATAAATAAAAAATAAAAACAAAAAACATATAAAAAAACAAAAACAAACAAAAAAAGACATGTTTGTGCTCGCTTCGGCAGCACATATACTAAAAAAGACATTTTTATCTATAATAATAAAGATTAATAAAGAAGTCACATAAATCCATAGCTGAGATTTATTTATGGGAGGTAAAGGAAAAGCCTGTTTGTATATTTATTTCTTCAAATAAATAGAAGTTGTTCATTATAATCATGAATAGCCAATTTCAAAATCTTATGTTTCCTCTCCCAAAAACATTGTCCAGGTCTGAGTCTGGTGGCATAGTGGTTGTGTGAGAGACTGCAGCCCACTGGGTTGGCAGTTCAAATCCAGCAGAAGCTCTCCAGGAGCAAGGCTGGGCTTCCTACTCCCCCAGCCTTGCAGTGGTGCCCCCCCCCCCCACAAAAAGAAAAAAGTATGTATGCTTCAAAAGGGAAGGAAGTCAGTCATTTTGACTCCATACACGAAATGAAAAGCAACACAAGACACAGGCTGATCTACTACCTAAATTTCTCTCTCCAAGGTAAATTTAAATCAATAATTAAGCGGGAATAAATTTTAAAAAATCTGTATACTTCAAAAGTGATACAAACCTTTGAGAGCCTTCTGTAATGTCTCCAAACAGCTGACCAAATGTTGGTGCCCTCCAGAACTCATCACAACCCTTTTCTCCTGTGTCAATTGGAAAAATATTTGTAAAAATTAATCAAACCAATAACGTGTCAGGTAATCTATAGACTCTTAACCATGATTCTATTCATCTATATCAGAGGTTCCCAAATTTATATTGTCTACTGTCCTAAAAAAAAAAAAAAATTCCTCATGACCTCCCTAGCAATGAAGACCTTTTGTATTCCAGGATAAAGTGTAGCTGTCTGCTCTTACAGTGCCCTTCGATCATTCCACACACCACCGGGGGGCGGGGGCGCCCACTTTGGGAAACGATGATCTATATCATGATGATTGAATAGGGCATTACCCAATCTAAAAATACATGGAAAAATTACATCAAAATTTAACAGCTGGGATCAGCTTCCAACAGAAGTGAATGCATCATAAAATTTAAATGGATGACTCAGATTTAGAAATTTCTAAATCTCACAAGATGATAATATAGATAATCTGAAAAATCCAACCAAACCTTAGTCAAACTAGATTGAAGCTAAATAATGTCAATTGCATTCTATCCTTTGAAGAAACAGAATATGAGGAAAACTAAAATCCAAGCTCACTGCAATCAAGTCGATTCTGACAAGCAAACCACACAAGCCAGAGGAGAATTGGCCCTGTGAGTTTCCATGACGAAATCTCTAAAGAAGTCTCACCTCCCCCAAGGAGCAGCTGGTGGTTTTAATCCGCTGACCTTTTGGTTAGCAGCACAACAAAGAACCCACTATACCACCAGGGCTCCTTGAAAATGAAGGTGGGACTTAAAAAAAAAAATCCCAAAGAACCAAGTTTTCTTTTTTTTTTTTTTTTTGGGGGGGGGGGGCATCACTGCTCTCCGGTGGTGGGAGTAGGAGGCCCAGCCCCACTGCTGGAATTGAACCTCCGTCCCAGTGGGCCGCAGTCCCGCACCCAACCACGACGCCACCGGGGCTCAGCCCGAACCAAGTTTTCTTATCCAGTCTAGGAAAGCACCTCTCTCAAAACATCCAGGACCCAAAAATGCGGCCTACTGCGGCCCACTGGGACGGAGGTTCTATTCCAGCAGTGGGGCTGGGCCTCC
The DNA here is from genome assembly GCA_004026705.1 of Nesogale talazaci. Classification (NCBI taxonomy): domain Eukaryota; kingdom Metazoa; phylum Chordata; class Mammalia; order Afrosoricida; family Tenrecidae; genus Nesogale; species Nesogale talazaci. The sequence goes on from PVJH01009587.1 coordinate 71,309, forward strand.
TACTCCCACCACCGGAGAGCTGTGATGCCCAAAAAATAAATAAATAAATAAATAAATAAGTAAATAAATACACACACAAAAAAATTAAGTAATTAAGAAATGAGTATTCTGATTCACAAGTAAATTTACCAAATTTGGCTAGTATGTCTGTTAAAAAGATTGTAAAAGTCCAACGTACCAATACCATAGGTTTCTGAACTTACACAACTATGAAGTAGACAATGAAAACCATGGTTACCCCAAGACACTGGCACCCAATCGAGGGTCTGAGTAATCATCTATAACACTTCTCTATTATGATGTCCCTCTTACGACATCATCGATAAAACGTATTGTAACCGAGAAAATGGCTGCCGGGGAATGCAAATATGACAACCGCCAAATTAATAGACTAGAAAATATCCATTCAATTATTCAAGACATTTTTAATAAAATACCTTGCACAAATCCAAACTTATGTCAGAGTAGACATAAGTATTTGTAGAATTTTCAGTTACAGAAATCTTTTAGCAACAAATTATTTTCATATACATCTCATTGATCCTTAAAACAAAATTGTATGGATATGCAAACTGATAGTATATGCCTCCTAGAGCACGTCTGTATTTAAGAGTGAATCACAACCTCTTCTGGTAATAGAAATACCTAAAAAAATAGTTTAACATTAGTACAATTAAACACCATAATAAATTAATAAAATCTCCTTATATCAATCTATCATATATGCCCATTTTAACTGCATTTAGTGCTCTTGCTTGAAATATTCTATTTTCAAGGTTACAATATTGCTCCACAAGTGGATTAATACCAACAGCCATCTCGTACAGTGTTTCCTGATGAATAAATGAGAAAGATGCCCTATACTGGCTGCCGTCTGAACAAGTCCAGAGGGCGCATTATCTAAGCCCACCAGCAATCCTCACCATGACTTGACGCACAAGCTTAATGGTTTCACTCCAAGGTCTATTTTGGTTAAATTTTGCATGGAGTCGTTCCAAGAGAGAACTCATCTTATTCAGCTTTTCCGATTCTATGACATAAATTAGAAAACATAATTAGAAATTCTTCAATCAAGTCCTTCAATTCTTTGGTTTCAAAAGAAAACGCCAGACCTCACTTCAGTAAGAATACAATTACTACAATTACTTTTTTTCCCAGTATTATTTACATCAAGATATGAAACTATTTTTTTAATGGTAGGGAGACACGATTCATGGGTCTAACTTAAGTAATAGCATAAAGTAAGGCTGCTTCCTACTTAAGCTTTGAAGTAGACCCAAATGATGGACCATCTGTGATTATATTCAGGATTGAGCCTACAGTTCAGTGACGTTATCTCTGGATCTGCATGAAATCCCCTTCAAGACACACACACACACACACACACACACACACATATATATATAGCGAGCGAGAGAGAGAATGAACATATGCTTGATCACAGTCTTACTATGGTTAATTGTATGTGAAAATACGGATTTTCCATATTTTGACACAATTTTGAGAGATCAATTTATGGGTGCTACCAATAAAACAGGCTCTCTTGAGCATCACGCTCTTTTAGACTCAGCCATGCGGTATCAAACTAACAACAGCAAGTCAAAAGACTAGGCAATACAGGGGTGGTGAATTTATGTTAATAGGAAAGAATGACAGAAAAGGCAGGTGACAATGGTTACACAACTCAAAGACAATAATCAGTGTCACTGAACTATACACGTAGAAATTGTTAAGTTGGTTTGTGCTCTGTTTATATTCTCAACAAAACAAAAATTATAGAAAAAGAAATTATCACTAAGTCATTTCCAATTTGAATTTAAACTAAAATCATATGGAGAAGGACATATCTATGATCAGAGAATGAGTCCTGCTAAGAGAAAGATGGGGGCTAAGCCCCAGGGGTGTAACTGGTTGAGTGCGGGGCTGTGGCCTGCGGACTTGACGGTTCAAATCCAGAGGGCAGTGATGCGCGCCCCCCCCCACCCCCCCGCCACCCAAAAAAGATGGACAAGACTGACTTCTGGACTAAGCATGTGAATCTCCTCCTCTGCCCTATAACTGTCTGATCCTTTTTTTTTTTAATAAATAAATTTATTGGGGGCTCTTACAGATATTTTAACAATACATAAGTAAATTATATCAAGTAAATATGTACATTTGCTGTCATCATGATTTTCAAAACATTTGTCTTTCTACTTGAGTGAACCCTCTGATTCTAAAGCAGTCTAGTATGAACCCAAGACCCGTGCTAAACACAACTGAAGAGGCAAAAATATGCAGTACTTCAGAGATGAAATAAGATATATGAATAAGATAATGTGGAAATACACAAAATAAGATATGCTTTTTTAAAAAAAGATCTACTCTTAAAGGCAGAAACATAATTACTGTGAAGATATTCCAGCAGGTATTGGACTGAAAAATGAACGGAGGAATGTCATCAATCAGAATTGAGGAGACTTGGAGGTCGACTAAAATAAGATTAAAATTCTTCTCCAAGGGCCTTGACTTCTGGAAAACTGGTTCTTGGGCAGGTTTTCACTAATTCCTAATCTCACATCTCATTCTTTGAAGGGCTACTTTAGCAGCTAAGCAAATTAAACCAAAAAAATCCTGCGCCGTGGAGTTTCCATTTTACACCCTGCATTTCGCCACCAACAAGAATCCGATTCCCGTGTTCAGATTACACCTGTTCTTTGCCTTGAAAAGCTTGGAACTTTCTTGGCTGCTCAGATCCTTATTTTTGGCACAGCTAGTATGTGCGGTGGGCTACAAAGAAATGAGTAAAGCGGGGTCGCAGGTGTACAAAGCTTCGAATAAAGCGGAGAAGGACGCACAAAGCCAAGAAGTTGTGTTGTGCTTGAAAAACTCTATCCACGACGAAACATTTTAAACTGGAGCACACAGCTCTCTAGCGGGGCCGGGTAAGGACACACAGAAAATTGTTTTTCCGAAGTTGTGAGTCGGGGCACTGGAGAGCTGCAGTTCCAAGCGTTTTGAAAATACTGGGTGGCAGAGAACCTGAACAATGTCACACCCGCCAGAGAACTTCGGACTTGTAACTGACAAGGCCCTCGAGATTTCCCGCAGACCAGAGCGTTCTCCAGTACGGTGGTCCTCATGCCCCTCTCGAGACGGCTCTCCAGTCTTAGCGTCCCTTGCCCGTCTCCACTCCAGGAGGCTGCAGGTGCCCTCACGTCCAGGGGAGCGCCCTTCGAGGGCAGGAAACGTAAACACGAGCCGGGAGCGGCCATAAAGAACCCCAAAGTTGGGACTCCACCCTCGCTGGGGGGAAACGGACGGACTCCCCAACTCGCACGCATCCCGCCTCCAGCCCTCGGAAGTGGGCCCCACGGGGTCGCGAGCGCGAGCCCCTTTCCCAGGCCTTCTCCCCGCCGCGGGGTCCCGCCCTCTGCCCAGCCCCTCGCTCACCCTCGGCTTCCCCCTGAGCCTTCATCCCGGACGTGGGACAGGCCTGCGTGTCCACACACAAGGATAGGTCCTTTCCCACCACAATGGGGGAACCCGCTCGGTTCGGGCTCCCGGGACCGAGGGCCCGACAGACTTCCCCGGCTTCCCGGGAAGGCTCAGCCCGAAGTCCCCGGCGGCAAGAAGAGAAGGGTACTCGCGGCCGCCGCCATCTTCCGCAACGGAACTTCCCAAAGATCGCGAGACGAAGTGCGAGGCGGCGAGAGAGAAGATCGGCCTTCAAAGTCTCGCGAGGATTGGTCCCGGCGAGCTTCTCGCGAGAACTCCCCAGCCCACCCTTTCTCCTGAGTCTGAGCCCTCCAGTGCCTGGGTCTTGAGCTTGCGAGTGGATAGCTTTCGTCTGCGGTAGGAAACAGGTATTTTCATTTTGGCAATTGAACAGTTCGCAAATTGGAAACCCCGGCTCTCTAAGCTGAGGGACTAGTTCTTCGAAAACATTGGTATCAGGTTTTATGAAAGCAGCTCTTTCTGAGCGGCGAGATGGAATCATTATGTCTTTAAAAGATAGTGGCGTTTTCCGAAGAGTCCAGCCCGGCACGTTTAATTCCCATTTTCTATTTGCATTCTTTTTACTTTCAGAAATACTTGTTGAGCAAGTACCCTGTTTTTGAAGATCAGAAAGATTTTGCTAAGATAAATGTATTTGCTGCAAAGCTTCCGTTCCTCTTAATTATATTTAAGGAGCTTAATTGTTTTTGTCCTTTTTTTTTTTGTAGTGGTGAAAGCAAGCAGCTTAGTTAATTCTCTACACTAAATCACAAAGAACATGCTGTTCGTTTTATATTCTGTAAAGGCGAAGTCTTGATAAAGAGAAAATTAGAACACTGCTGGAGAAGGTAATGGACAATAATACTGAAGTTCCAGGCTGGTCCTGGTCAGTGGAGCTGACATTAAGAGAATATTCTCTATGTAGCTAAAACTGAAGGGGTCTTGTTTTTGTTTTGCTTTGTTTGGGCTGGATGTTGTAATTTTTTGCCCACACACATCCTTGAAAATAACCTGATCACAGAAAAATTGCATCTTCATCCAGTTTGCTGCATTCAGCCATCAGTGTACTTGTGTTGCTTTCCTAGACAGAACTTTCCCTTCGGTTAAAAATGCTCTTCAGACATTCTCCAACATCTTCTCAACATAAACTAAAATTCAGGTTTGTAGGTGCAGCTGTGTGAACAGAATAAATACTTGGAAATGTCTGAGATGTGTTTATTACCCCACAGATATTTACAACCGTGCTCCTGAAAGTGCCGTTCAAATTATTTCTTGTTTATGCCTCTATCTTCATATCTTTTTGTCACTTTGCGATAAGTTTCCTTGGGGCAGGAGTTGCGCCTTATCCTGAAATCCCCACTACCTAGCCCTGTATGGGGTCTAGTAGGCAATCTTCTATGGCGTTTACAAGGTCTTACCAGAACCATCTCTTCGATTGCCAACCTTCAGCTACACTTCATTTCCAGAAAGTATTCTGGACTCCATTTACTCCATTACTTCCATTTGAGGGACTTCCATTTACTCAAGGTAAGCCTTCCCCAGTTTATGCCTTCCCCTCACTAAGGGTGTCTTATTCAGATCTTCTTCTCTGATCCCCGATGTGATCAGGTTCTCTATTGTATTCATAGAACTGGCACCATCGAGATGAACTGTATGATGGTTTCTTGCAGCCCTCTCTTCCTAGGTAGAAGCCCACTCCATGATGATTGCGCGAGATCTGTTGAAAAAGCTGTATCTTTCCCTGTCGTCAGCGTGTCCTTCATTCCATAATCATGTCTGGGACATTACGTGTGCATTCACTAGGAGCTGATGATCGAGTGGTGTGAAGATGAAAACAACCCTTCTTGAGCTTACCTGATTTAAACCAACCACCGAACTCAGGGCCATTGCGTTCACGCCGACTCCTGGGGCAGGGTGGAACTTCTGGGTGTCCAAGAGTGTCGGTTTTTCTAAGAGCAGAAAGCCTCACCAGTCTCCATGAGAGGGACCCGTAGGTTTGAACCACTGCCTTGGCCGCTGGCAGCCCAGCGTGTCACCCACTATGCCACAAAGAATCACCGGATGGAGAGTTCCGAAAAGATGGCTGGCCACTCTCATCATGACTCTCCCATATCCGACGCCAGCAAGTTGATTGACCACTCAGAGCAACCCCGTGCGTCCACAGTGGGGCGTGATCATTCCCTTCACTGTTTACACGTTTACAGAGACAGGGCCCACATTGTCATCCACGGCACCCCAGGGTGAGCTCAGACGAACCCCCGTTAGGAATCAAGCACTAACCATCTGCGCCACTCAGGAACCGGACTGTAATCATAGGCACTCCGAAACTCTTCGTTGATTTTTTTTTTTTTGACATTAGGATGGTGTGTCTTTTTAAAAATCATTTTATTGGAGGCTCATACAGCTCATCACAATCCACACATACATCCATTGTGTCAAGCACTTTTGTACATCTGTTTATCTTGGTTGATTATTATGTGTAAAGTGCATATTAATATCAGGTATATAACCATACTGTCTCCTGGGGACTAGCTAAATAAAATATAATGTAGTATATGTAGGAAAATTTAAACTTACAAAGCTTCTATAGGAAATTGCCAAATGTTGATCATAACAGAATGAAACATTATAGCCACTACTTTTATCTACTGAAAGTACTTGAGAGGATAGTGTTTTAAAATGTGTACTCTAGGAGAGAGGCCATTGAACAACTGAAAGGATTCTAAAAGCAATCTTTAGAAATATGGCAAAATGGGAATGATGGGCAAAGTTCAACAAAAACTTTGAAGAAGGGCTGAGCCCCAGTGGCGTAGTAGTTGTGCGCGGGACTGCGGCCCACTGGGATGGAGGTTCAATTCCAGCTCCACAGGAGCAAAGGCTGGGTCTCCAACTCCCCCCACCAGAGGGCAGTGATGCCTAAAAAAAAAAACTTTGAAGAACACTCCAAAAGACTTTTAAATCTGAACTCTTTAATTGGCTTGTTGAGGGGAAAGGAAAGCCGTTATTGTACTTTTAATACAATTTCTTTGCACAGTCTCAGTAGAAAACCTTTCTGACCTGCCGCGAGGGAGTTACAGAAACAGTATTGCCACTATAGACCCGTGGTGCTCAATCTTCCTAATGCTGCAACACTTTAATATAGTTCCTCATGTGGTGGTAACCCTCAAACATAGAATTGTTTTCTTTTTTTTTTTTTTTTTGTTTTGGGCATCACTGCCCTCTGGTGGGAGTGGGAGGCCCAGCCTTGCACCTGGAGAGCTGCTGCTGGATTTGAACCGCCAAGCCAGTGGGCTGCAACCCCGCACTCAATCACTACGCCACCGGGGCTCAGCCCATAGGATTATTTTTTTTTGGGGGGGGGGCATCACTGCCCTTTGGTGGTTGTGGGAGCTACCTAGCACTGCTCCTGAGAGCCGCTGCTGGATTTGAACTGCCAAGCCTGTGGGCTGCAATCACGCACTCAACCGCTTATGCAACCGGGGCTCAGTCCCAGCCCATAGAATTATTTTCATTGCTACTTCATAACTGTAATTTTGCTACTGTTATGAATCGTCATGTATATATATCTGATGGGCAGGATGTATTTTCATTGTTGCAAATGGAACATCATTAAAGCATAGTGATTAATCACAGATATATGTCATTATATATTGT
>PVJH01009588.1:0-78181 GCA_004026705.1 Nesogale talazaci
TAATGGAAGAAATGATAAATAGAACATTTCACAGGGTACCATGAGAAGACAAATCCAAATGTTGTAATGAAATGTACGAAAGCCTAGAATTGGAAAATCAAAAGGGAAGAACGTCTTCAGCATACCTTAAACTGGAGGAGCTCAAGAAAAAAAATTCAAGCCTCCAGTTGCAATCTTCAACTATTCTATGAGCAAAATATTGAATGATGCAAGAAGTATCCATATAAGATGCAAAGAATATAGAGGCACGGTGCCAAAAAGAACTAGTTGACATTCCACCATTTCAAGAGGTAGCATCTGAGCAAAAACCAATGGTGCTAAAGAAAGAACGTCAAATTGCATGGGATGCATTAGCCAAAAACAAGGTTCCAGGAATTGATAGAATACTCAGCAGAATGTTTCAATGAGCTGGTAAAGCACTGGAAGCCGGGATGTTTGGAAGTCAGCTACTGAGCTAACTTACTGGAACAGAACTCTATTTGTACCCATTCTGAAGAAAGATGACGCAACGGAATTATCAAGTGGTAGAACAAAATCACATGCTTGCAAAATTTTGCTGAAGATCATCCAACAAAGGTTGAAGCAGTACAAGGACAGTGAGCTGCCAGAACCTAAGACAGCGCTTCAGACCAGATTCAGAAGAGGATGTAGAACAAGGGGTATTATTACTGGTGTCAGGTAGATCTTGACTCAAAGCAGAGAAGACCAGAAAGATGCATGATTGTATTTTATTGACTATGTCAAGACATTCAACTGTGGGGATCAAACAAACTGGATAACCTTGAGAAGAATGAGAATTCTAGAACACTTCATTGTGCTCATTCAGAATTTGTACACAGATCAAGAGTCGGGGAATACTATAAGGTTTAAGATCAGGAATGGTTATGTATTCTCACCACATCGATTTAATCTATAGGCTGAGAAAATAATGCAAGAAACTGGTTTATATAGAGAAGAATACGGTATCAGGATTGGAGAAAGGTTTATTAACAATCTAAATGTGCAGATGACACAATTTTGTTTGCCAAAAATCAGGAAGATTTGAAGAAGATGAAAGTTTGATGAAGATCAAGGACTGCAGCCTTCAGAATGTATTACAACTCATTGTAAGAAAGACCTAAATTCTTACAACTGGATAGAACATCATGATAAATGGAGAAGAGGCGGTCAAAGGATTTTATCTTGCTTATAATCACAATCAAAGCTCATGGAAGCAACAGTCAAGAACTCAAAAGACTACTGGAAGAACACTGAAGGCATGCAACAGAACAGCAAGGGGAGCAAAGCATTGAAATAGCCTTTGGGGTAGGGTGTATCACCCCATCAGACTCAACTGGAAAACACTGCTACAGGTCAGCAAACAGACCTGGAACTATTTGTAGGCTTTGCTTTTGTTGTTTTGTTTGTTCGTTTTGTTTTCTTTGGCTCTGTCTTGATTTTGCACTTATTGTCTATCTATTGCATATCTATCTAGATAAGATAGGTGCGATAAACAAATCTGGAGGACAAAACAATGGGACCAATGATTCTGGGGACCACAGGAGAGGTGGAGGTGGGGGGATTGAGGGGTGGTGTCAACAAACACAGGGACAAGGGGACAACAAGTAGTCTAAAATTAATGGCGAGGAGGGTATAGGATGCCTGGAGGGGCTTGATCAAAGGCAATGTAGCCAAGAAGAATTACTGGAACCTAAATGAAGGCCAGACATGATAGTGAGACAAAAGGAAAGTAAAAGAAAATAGAGCAAAGAAATATGAAGCAAGGGACAATTACAGGGGTCTAAATACAGGCATGTATATATGTAAATACATTTATATATAACAATAGGGAAATATGTGTACATATATTTATTTGTTAAGTATTAAGGCAGCAGATGGACATTGGGCCTCCACTCATGTACTCCCTCAACCCAAGAACACAAATAACCCAGCATTCTGTGATGCTCACCTTCCTGACTAGATCACTGAAGACAAAATGAGCACATAAGCTAATGTGGTGAACACAGTTGATGGTGCCTGGCGATCAAAAGACAGAACATCTGGAGTCTTAAAGGGTTGAAAATAAACAAGTGGCCATCTAGCTCAGAAGGAACAAAGCTCATATGGAAGAAGCACACCAACCTGTGTGATCATGCGGTGTCAATGGCATTAGGTATCAAAGACCCAGAACAAAAAATTATATCAATGTAAATGAAGGGCAGCGTGGAGACCCAAAGACCATCTGTAGACAATTGAACATACCATTACAGAAAGGTCACAAGGACGAGACAAACAAATCAGGATCCAGTATAGCATTGAGAAACATACAACTTTATTTCTTTAATGCTAGTATCATAACCCCAAGTCTACCTTACAAATTCAGCTAGACTAGAGCATGTACAGATAAGAGCTGGCAACACAGGGAATCCACAACAGATAAGCCAACCCCTCAGGACCAATCATTAGAGTGGAAATACCAGAAGGACGAAGGGAGGTGGGGAGAAAAAGGGGAAACCGATCACAATGATCTACATATAACCCCACCCAGACAACAGAAAAGTGGGTGAAGAAAGTCAGTGAGTTGGTGTAAAACATTAAAAAAAAAAAAACATAAATTATCAAGGGTCCATGAGGTAGGGAGGGGAAAAAGAAGTGATATCAAGGGCTCGAATGAAAACAAAATGTTTTTTAAATGATGATGGCAACATACACACAAATTTGCTTGACACATGGATGTATATGTGGATTGTGATGAGCTGCAAGAGCCCTCAGTAAAATGATTTTTTAAGAGAGAAAGATATCAAAAGATGTGGTGAATTAGGTAAATCTGCTGCACAAGATCTCTCTAGATTATTGAAAAGAAAGAATGTTATTTGAGGACTAAGGTTTGCTTATCCAAGCCATGGTATTTTCAACTGCCTCATATGTGTGTGAAAGAAATTTGGACATTGAAGAAGAATTGATACATTTCAATTGTGGTGCTGGAGAAGAATATTGAAAATACCATAGACTGCTGCAAGGACAAACAGATCTGTCTTGGAAGACATAGGCTAGAATGCTCCTTAGAGGCAAAGATGGTGAAACTTACTCTCACATACTTTGAACATATTGTCAGGTGAGACCAGTCCTGGAAAAGAACATCATTTTTGGTAAAGTCTGGGGGCAGAGAAAGACAGAAAGGCCCTCAATGAGATGGATTGACACAGTGGCTTCAACAATGGGCATAAGCATAGGAACAGTGGTGAAGACGGCACAGGGCCAGGCAGTGTTTCATTCTGTGGCACATGAGGTTGCCATGGGTTGGAACTGATTCAATGGCACTTAACAGCACCAATCGCCATTATTTTATTTCTGACGTTTTTCAGTTTAGTCATTTTGATTTCCTTCAGGTTAGTGCCCAAGGCTTTGTCACATGCCCACTTCTTTGCAGGCAGTTTGAGTCCATGCAGAAATACCTTAGAAGAAAGGCCTGGGGCTGAGCCCCGGTGGCGTAAGTGGTTGAGTGCGGGACTGCGGCCTGTGGACTCGGCGGTTCAAATCCAGCGGCCCCTCTCAGGAGCAGTGCTGGGTAGCTCCCACGACCACCAAAGGGCAGTGATGCCCAAAAAACAAAAAAGAAGAAGAAAGGCCTGATGATTTACTTCTGGAAAATCTACTGAAATCTCTAATGGAACACGACTTTTCTCTGACCCGAAAGGGGTCACCAGTCACAATAACTGGTAGCACTGTTAAGAGTTAATTCTGGTACTGCTAGACATCCCAGACTCATTCTGTATTTTTCCTACTCCATCCCTGGATTCAACTGCTTCTTCTCTTTTTTGAAAATTGGTCTTTAAAAACCAAAATCTAAATATTAAGTGTGCTCATTACTACTGGGGTAAATCATTGGTCCTAGCACCACATTTTGAAGAGAACTAATGGTACCTATATTTATTTCTACTTCTTTCTGTATATAAAAAAAAAATAAAAAGACATGCATTCATACTGGCCTTCATAGATTCTAATTAATCACGTAAGGCTTATTTTAGCCTCCCATTTTTAAATTTGCTAATTCCTTCTCCAACAATAAAAAACCCATGCTCTCATTACCTATAGAATATTCACTAATTTGTTCAGTCTTTAGCTCCAAATAAGAAGCCCGAAGGAGGCAGTAAGTACTACCAAGTTTGTAGAAAATCTTCTTTATCTTCTAAAGCCATTTTCCATGGATTTTTAAAGCATTCTCATATATTTATTCTCTAGTTAGACTGAAAATGTGTTCAGCTAAAAATTGGAAAATATATGTTTAGTATTGTTTAAATACTATGTCATAGAAATACCGACTAGTTCAAGGACAAGAGAAATTAAAGTGTAATGGCACTTTCTACCAACTCTTTTTTGTTTTGTTTTGGGGGGGGCACCACTGCCCTCTGGTGGGAGTAGGTGGCCCAACCTTGCTTCTGGAGAGCTGCTGCTGGATTTAAACCACCAACCCAGTGGGCTGCAGCCCCTCACACAACAACTAGGCCACCGGGGCCTATGAACTCTTTGAAATGCTCTCAATTAAGCAATATCCCTCTCCAGGTTTTAAAATTACCTATGCAATGTGTCCTGAGCTTGCTCAAACCAAAGACACCTTGACTTCATTCACGATTCCTCTACTTTTACTATAAATATTTCTTTGCACATCATTAATGGCATTTCCACCTCTCCAATAACCTATCGACTTCACTGCCATCCATGGGTTTCGATTCTATCTCTTACTAAATCTCATACTTCTGTTCTTGTATTGCTGCCCCATTATAGACCACCACTGCAACTACCTCCTTTCCCTCTTCCAGTTTTGCACACAACTCTACACTGCAAACAGTTCTTTCTAAAATTGTTATCATGTAAGATTGCTTCTACTTTACAACTCTTCCTTTTATGAAACACATGAAACTCGAGTGCAATTAGCCAAATGCAAAAGGACAAGTATTGCATGAGACCACAGTATAAAAAGTCAAGGGTAGGTTTTCACAGAAAAAGAAACACTCTCTGATGTTTCTTTCTGAAAAGTAGGAAGAGATTGAAGGGAAGGGAACTCATGAGTTATAGGGAACACAAGTGTTAACTGAGGTGAAGAAGGCATTATACAATAAGAGGGATGTTAGGGGGGAAAATGATAGAAGGAGGTGGGGAAAGATACTGGGGGTTTTGTAAAAGTTAAAGGCATCAAGACAAATATTTTATGTGCAAAATCCTGCAACAGTGGGTTCTATAAGTAGATGTTTGGTTAGCTATACAGACTGAATGAGAGGGGAGGAAAAGCAGGAGCATACCCATATATATATATAGGTTCAACCGGATATTTATATATCTGTATTTATCTTTGCTGAAAATATATTCATGAATGTGATAGCATATACAGGGTAAAAGTTATGAAAACTTTAAAAAATATAACCAAACATCTTGAGGGAACAAATCACAGTCTACCAGCATAATATAGCTCACAATGACAAGGTTATACTTCCTAATTTGGTAAACATCAAGTCAGATCTTAAAAGTTTGTGAGCAGCCATTTAAAGTAAAATTCCTGGTCTCTCCCCACCCAGTGGAAAGAAGAGTAATGAAAATCGAAAGACATATGGAAAAAGTTAGTTCAATAAACTAATAGACTATGTAACGTTAGTCTCCAGAATTGCAACTATCCAGAAGAACTAGATAGTACCCACCTACTAGGTAGGAGGGAATGCTCTGAAAAGGATTACATTAGAAGGTGTGGATGGGGATGGGGCGGGGGAGAGTTTGTGGAATAGGACTCAAAAACCAGAAGATTACTGGTTGTATGATCGTATCCTTCAGGTTTAGAATTGAACTTGCTTTTGTTTTAGAAAAAATAAACCATTTAAGATAAAAAGGGCAGCATTTATTCAAGGACAAAGTTCAGGGAACTAGAAAAGAAGCAGGAATAGAAACAGGGCCCAAGGGAGAAAGCCATGCTCACACAGAGGCCTCTTTGGTTATCTCCAGATTGACAAGTTAGACTACACCCCCACACTCCCAATCATGAAATTGACATGAGGACAGGAGTGCCACAAATGTGTGATACGGCACTGGGGCCTCCTGCTGTATTCGACTGGATTTCCTTAGAGAAATAAAGCCTGTGTTGCAAGGTGCGTGTACATATATAGAGAAAACTATTTTTTGAATCATTTTATTAGGGACGCATACAGCTCATCACAATCAGTACATACGTGTATTGTATGCAAAACATGTTTGTGCATTTGTTGCCATCATCACTCTTGAAACATTTTCTTTCCATTTAAGCTCAAGAAAAATACTTAAATCAAGAAATGGCTCACACAGTTATAAAAGTGCGTAAGTCCAGGTCGGTTCAAGTCTTTGAGTTAGATGAAAGATGCAGGTTTCATTTGATTCCTGTAGCTACAGGGGCTGATGAGCAGGAAGCAGAAAATCAAGCAGAAAGGCCCCAGGTTGATTGATGCAGAGATGAATGAATGCTAGGTTGGCAGTCTGCCAACCTGGAGGGATCCTGCAATCAGTAGACAATACAACAGGAAGTCAACGAACTCAATGCAGATTCCAAAAGCAATCTGGAACTCAGCTTGCCTCCACAAACTCTCAACTGATATCAAGAGTAGGCCACATCCTGAATGAAACATCCCTCAATTGCATCAAGGTTTTGACCAAATTAAGGAGGTTTATTCTCTTCACAACTGGTTGGTTGCTTCACAAAAGATCCGAACATAGAATTGACCACATTACGATAGATCAGGGATGCTCGATACATCGATCGCGATCTACTAGTCGATCACAAATGCAGTTTGGGCAGATTACACAGCATTAAAAAAAAATAGCTGTAAGCCTATCATCAATCCCATCACTTAACTGATAGTTCAGCCAGTCAGATGCAATCTTAAGTGTCAAACAAATGGACAAACAACCACATTAAGTGCAGCAAGACTGACAAGCTAAGTGATCACCAATTTTTAGACCTTGGGTTTTTTCTCTTAAATATAGGTAAGGGTATTAAAATGTGTGGGGGAGCTGGATCAAGTAAGAAGACAAAAATGTATCATTTTCATATGGAATGGGAGATTTTGACCCTACAAGCTGACAATCATCTGAAGTTCAGAGCCCAAGAAATGCTGGAATTTACTTGAAGAGGGAAAGAACCCAAACAAGAGAAAATGTGCTACCTCCTTGACTGCATTATTTGGCACTATTTATTTATGTGAGTTAGCCTTTTCCCACATAAAAATCTTTATCATTTGGAAGAGTGCTTGAGGCTGGCTGTCAGCAGCTACTGTCCAGACTATGCATCCCTGCCTCATTCCATTCAGTGCAAGGTGTTAGAGTCAACTCAGGTAATGACAAAAAATGTACACAGTTAATTGTGTTGTGCAATATGAATTTATATGGTTATGCAAGGTACATAGACACACATTGCACATATAAAGAATTCTCAGTGCATTTATGAGCAAGTGTAATAAATATGTTTTCCATTTTTGTAGTTGGTAGATCATTTTAACTTGATCATTTTATAAGTAACTCAAATGCTGAAACAGCATGAGCACCCCTCTGTTAGATCATATCCTGAAAGAATCTTGGGCCCCCCAGGTTGACATATATATTAGGCAGGATTCTCTAGAGAAACAAAACCAGGACAGTGATAATTTTATATATATTTATCAATATATAACATACTAAATAAACAGTTAATCTATGAAGCTTTGCAAATGGCTCAGTGCGACTCACTTCTGTGAGACACTGGCAGTCATTGGAGTCTTGAGGGCCACTGTGTAGTTCTGTGTAAAGCAATACAGGCTATCCAATCACAGACAGAAAACAGCAAGGCAGGTCACCAACAGTCAGCCAGATGACAGGGTCCGACGGGCAAAGCATGTCTCAGTGACCAGATGTCCCGCTTTTAAACAATGTCCCACAGCATTTTAAAATTAAAATAAATATATTACAATACTATTTTTGCGTTCTAGACATTTTTTGTTGCTCCATAAAGACAAAATTTTTAATCAAGTATCTTCCCACCTCCCCCCGGTCAATGGTGCCCCGCTTAAAATCTGGTCACTTTACAAGGAACCTCAAATGACAGTGACACAGTCCACGGGTGAGGTGTCCCACAGGTAGTGTAACTTGCAAATCAAGACACAGAACAAGCAAGGCAGCCACACACTGTCTGATGATCAAACAGCAAGAGACAAGAAAGGCAAGACTCCCAGGGGCATTTATCTCTCTGCTCTTCAATTAATCCCACATGTGTCCATTGGCCATGCTGACACAATAAACCTCCCAATCACAACATATAACCTAATTATCACACCTACCAGCAGGCATGTGAGTGAAACGTCTTAGAAGCTGGCTCTAGCCACATGTCGTCAGGCGGCTAGATGACCGTGACACCAGCTATCTATTAAAGCCAGCAATCTGTCCCTGAGGAGCCTTGGGGGCATAGTGGGTTAGGTGTTGGGCTGCTAACTGCGAGGTCAGCGATTCAAAGGTGGGGGGCATGATGAGGTTTTCTACTGTGGGAGAGAATGATAATTTCAGAAACCCCTATGGACATGTGATATCTTTCCAATAAAGTTGCTGTGAGTTGGGGTTCAACTGCTTACAGTGAGTTTTCTTTTTGTTTTTTGAGGTTTATTTATTTGTTTGTTTGGGTCATTTGATGCACAGAGCTGTGAAATGATATTTGTCTCATTAAACCACTATCTTTGGGGGGCTTAAAGAAATAAATAGCACCATGCTACCCACACTCTCAAGGTCTAATCCCACAAGATATATACTCTGCCTCACTGACCCTTACTTAGTCTTCTCAATTTCAAAATCATGTTTTTCAGGTTTCCTTAATTCCTGATTAGATTCCCCTACTATGTGCTGCCAGGGCACGACCTCATTTTGAGCAGTCGCTCCTACTCTATGGAGTTATTTTGAAAGTGTTTCTGTTAAAGTAATACAAATGAAGCAGAAAATGAAATTAACCACGTTCATCTTTTTATAGCACTCTAAAGGAAAAATCTTTGGCAAAGCAAATTCCTCTTTATCAACTCCTATAAATATTTGGGGTATTAAAATTAATAAATGCTTATTTACTACTTTTTTTAAAGGTTGTTATTTTTAGTTGTAATCTAATTTAATAATAACATCTAGGCATAGATTATCATACATTTATAATCACATTATCATGTTTTTATAATCTAATTTTCTGCAAGCTCTATAAGATTCTTTAGAGAAACCATTTACTCTTTTTAGTGAATTTTTTAAATAAAGCAATTTATACTAAAATTTCTTTGTTTTTTAAGTAGCTACTAGAAGCCTGGATTCAATAAATAGTTTTCTAAAACTTAAAAGGCAATCTTATGGGGAAAAGAATTGAACCGAAGCTGCTTACAGTTTTTGAGATAAAATACACAAAACAAACATAAAGTGAGATGAATAATAGCATAAATATGTCAGTCTGTAAGGCTAGTTTAGATAACGCAAAATATACGTACCATCGGGGACAACCCTTTCTAACTTAATTTACATTGCCAAATAAATACTATTCGTAATTTTGGGAGGGGGGGGCATCACTGCCCTGTAGTGGGAGTGGGAGGCCTAGCCTTGCTCCTGGAGAGCTGCTGCTGGATTTGAACCGCCAAACCCATGGACTGCAGGCCCGCCCTCACCCACAACGCCACCGGGGCTCAGCCTTGTAATTTAAAATATATTAAGTTTCTCTAATTGAAAAATATTTTTAAATGGTGAAATCATCTGAGGATACAACCATGTAGGATCTATAGGAAATTACTTTAATCATCAAAAAGCATAGGGTACGAAGGAAAAATGTTTCATTTTCTCTTAGCCAGATCTTATGCCAGCAGATGGCAGTGATGATCTGAGAAATCAAATTATAATGGTTAACTTTTTAAGAAGCTGTTAGAAAATTGTGCTTTCAGATTCTAATTGGCTGTGCGGAGAATTCAATTTGTTCAGTTCAAATATGAAATTCTGCCTTATGATGCGCGCTAGCGGTTAACTAACATTCTGCACATTCACTAACGGACCACACATGAAAACTCTGTGGCAAAAGTTAACTTCTGCTTGGAGTCTTCCAAAAACACAAAGCCAAAAGCAAACCACGTATATTGCATGCACACTGGAAGAACCTTAATAAGCATTTAGGGAAAGCACAGCAAACTCACACTGCTGAATCAAGCCACAATTCAAAGTGACTGAACTGGTCCAACAGGTTTGGTAGCAGATTAAAAGTAAATAGACAAAAAGACTACTAATAAACTTCAGAGGGAACTTCAATACCAAGAGAACATACGTCCTTGGTCTACGAGTACTTGCCTAGTAGTGACCATTTGAGAATCTGGGAAACAGATTCAACCCAAGGGTTCTTAAAGGTACTGCTTTACTGGGTCCATGGAGCACCAAAATGCAGTCTTCAAAACATGGACATGACCTCAAGGTCAAACAGAGAGGCTTATTAAGGGTTTAAAGAACGATTCAAATCAGGAACTTTGTGGCCCATCAAAAGGAAAACACAGAGTCCGAGGCCCAATAATTACATAGACATTTATCTAGAATCTACGTCCAGAAAAGAGCCTACACTATTTGAATATTGCAGGCAGATTTTCTCACAGGGAGGCTATCGATCAGAAGAAGGCTAGACATACTGAGAGCTGGGCCTGCATGTCAGTCTCAGGAGCTTGTTCCCAGTCAGATTGCAAACAGGTTTGCTCGTCACGGGGTCACTGTGGGTTGGGATTGACTAAACAGCCGTGGGTTGGAGGGGGTTGTATGTTTTGAGAAAAGTCTCTTAGCTTTTAGTATTTCTGAAAACATAGGTTTCCTGAGAATGTGTGCGGCAGACGTTCCCTAAGGTCCAGCTATTGTGTCAATTCCAACCCCTGGTGACTATAGGGCAGAGTAGAACTGCCCCGTTGGGTCTCTGAAACTACAGTCCTTTTTTTTTTTAATCATTTTATTGGAGGCTCTTATGGCTATGGTAATATTCCATACATCAATTGTATGGAGCATAGTCAGACATAGGTTACCATCAACTTTTTCTAAACATGTACTTTCTATTTAAGCCCTTGGTATCAGCTCCTCTTTTTTCCCTCCTCCACCCCTGCTTGTGACCCCTTGAAAAATTATAAATTGTTATTATTTTAAAATCTTACACCAATCCCTGTCTCCCTTCACCTATGCTTCTCTTGTTCGGCCCCCTGTGGGGGGGGGTGGGGGGGGGGAGAGGAGAACAAGTAGCCTCATATTTCTCCAGAGGAGTAGCTGGTGGGTCCAAACTGCTGACCTTGTGATTAACAGCCCTACATGTAACACACCAGCACCAGAGTAGTTGTTGTTCTTCTTTTTTTTTTTTTTGGGGGGAGGGGTGGGGGTTAGTGTTCTTCTTAAGGATATTTTGTGCAAATCAAACTGCCTTATTTTGACATGGTAAGTAAACTCAGTCACCTCATATGTGAAAGCTGAATATACCACGGACTTTCAAAAGAACAAACAAATTTGACTTGGAAGAAGAATAGCTAGAATGCTCAATAGAAGTGCAGAGGATAAGACTTGGCCCTACTGTGCGTGTTCTCAAGAGGGACATCATGCGGGGTAAAATCGAGAGTCAGTGAATAAGAGGGACCCTAAGGAGATAGGATTGACAGTGGGCCACAATGGGCTGAAATCTCCAGTATGACTCTGAGGAGGGTGCAAGGTCCGGCAGTGTCCCCTCCGGTTTTGTAGACAGCCACCAGGAGTCAGAACTGCCTTGGTAGCACCTCACAACAATTACAAGTAAAAGACATTCAAAATAGCTTACTGGCAACAATGCCTTTTCTTAGAATCGCCTGTATCAGGATGTTTCGGGTAATCCTTGGTGAGCCGATGCACTCTCTCTATAAAATAGAACATCTTGTGTCCCCGTGACCACCGGAAAAACCCTCTGGGATCAAGCTGTTGACACCCTGCACCACATGACGGAAAGCAAGCAAACCTGAAAAAGAGCAAAAGCCTGACGTCATCAAGTTGGTTCCTACTCATAGCAGCCGTAGAGTGACCACAAAACAAGACTGTTAGTCTCAAGGCCTACAGTAGCCATTTTCCTTAGGTAATTTACTGGAAATGTTCTTGCTCACTTAAAAGAAGGGGCAATTTTGTTTGGGTTATTTTTTTTTAAGTCACTAGTAAATAAGTGAATATTTGAATGAAACCTCTGAAGAAAATTAAAAATAATTACATCTTTGATTCTCTAATCCTTCACCTGGGAATTGTCCCATGTGAGCAATATTAAACACAGGCTAGATTTTATCCATAACCATCTTGGTTGCAGTTGTAGTCATACCAACAAAGTATAAATGTATAAACACAAATATCCAAAAAAAGGGGCTGAGCCCCGGTGGTGTAAGTGGTGGAGTGCGGGACTGTGGCCCGCGCACTTGGCGGTTCAAACCCAGTGGCGGCTCTCAGGAGCAGCACTGGGTAGCGCCCACGACCACCAGAGGCAGTGATGCCCCCCCCCCCCCAAAAAAAAAAAACACAAACAAATATCCAATAAAAAAGAAATGAGTGTATTATAGCAAGGTTTTTCTTGTCTGGTGTCTTCCTCTTGAAGCTGATTGTCAAACTCTCCAGAGGAACTTTTATAAAAGCAGACATCTTTGCGCCTCACCCTTGGCCGACTAAGTCAACTCCCTGGAAGTGGGTGACAAGAAAAAAGCTCCTTAGATTTGTCTGATTAGTTTGGATGAAAACCAACTCACAAACAAGACTGGCCTTGCTACTTCAGCGCTCTAAAGCCTCAGGCAACTGAGGCTCAGTTTCCTTATCAGTAAAGCAGGACTTGAATGTAGCTGATCAACGTTCAGCAGTTGCTGTTATCACTTGGGTCCAGTGACTGTTGCAGAGCATTACACAACTACTGAAAGTAATCTTCCTGGAAAAGATTCCACACGTCAGTCAAAGTGCTAGAAAAAAGGACATGGAACAACACAAATTGGGAGGTTTGTGGAGATTTCAGAAAGGGCTTATTTGCAAAGGGTTCCAGGAAAACAAAACAAAGTCTTGGAGGACTTCCCAACTGTCACCAGCTATTACTAGTCCTAAGCTTGAAAGGGAATCCCAGCAAGGCTGTCTGTATGGAAAAAGCTTTATGTCAGAAGCTGTGGCTTGAGGTAAAGAAACAGAGCTGACCTTTAGCATTTCCTCAAAAGAGGAAGAATCAATACCCTACTCTGGTGACGAATGAAAATTGGGAATTCCGGAACTCTTTGAGAAGAAGGAAAATTCCAGACTAGTTCACTGTGCTCATTAGAATTTGTACATGGATCAACAGGCAGTTGTGCAACAGAACAAGGGACTACTGCACAGTTTAAGATCAGGAAAGATGTGTGTCAGGGATGTATCCTCTCACTATACTTATTCACTACTTTTGCTGAACAAATCACTAGAAAGTCTGGATTTGATAAAGAAGAATGAAGGCTTATTAACAACCTGTGATACACAGGTAGCACAACCTTGCTTGCTGCAAGTAAGAAAGAGTTGAAGTGACTGATGATGAAGATGAAGGACTGCAGCCTTGAGTGTGAATGACAGCTCAATGTAAGGAAGGCCCAAATTCTCACAGCTGGACCGATAGGTAGCATCATGATCAATAGAGAAAATATTGAAGTGGTCCAGGATCTTTGTCTTTCTACAAAGGTACCCCAAAGACCCAAGAAATTGGTGAAGGGTGTGTCTTCAAAATTCAAATGTATTTAAAAAAAAATTTTTTTTAACAGCCTGAGCCCCAGTGGCGTAGTGGTTGAATGCGGGACTGCGGGCCAATGGCTTGGGAGTTCAAATCCAGCAGGAGCAAGGCTGGGTAGCTCCCACGACCACCAGAGGGCAGTGATGCGCCCCCCCCCCAATTTTTTATTTATTTATTTTTTTTACAAAACAGCTTTATCACCTTCAAAGTACTCTCCATTATACTTAATGCATTTGTCAGATCTGCTGGAAACGTTTTTTTTGAAACATTTTTTTTTTTCAAACTCACCTGCTTGAATGGCTGACAGCACCTCCTCGTGTTCTCTTCACTTTTTCTACTTCGTCAAGTCGCTGTCCTTTCACGTTCCTGTCCATCGGTGCACACAGAAAGAAGCTGCACGAAGCAAGGTCAGGTGAGTAAGGTAGGTGGGGCGAGAGAGACATGCTGGGTTTTGCCCCAAACTGGCACACCTAAATGGCTGCATAAACCGGTGCCTTGTTGGGGGCAGGGGAGGGTCATAGAGACAGACAGCATATAAAAATATTTCAATTTTTCTGAACAGCAATGCAATTTTGCTAAAGTCCGTACTGGGAAAGTTTTGCTAAGTCCCAGCACCCTTCCCAGGTCCTTGTGAAGTCTGCAGCTTCCCCATCTGAGTTGCCTGCTCTGTGGAGTGACTGGCACAGAATAAAAGCCAGGGGCACACAAACCCAGGAGAGGCGTCGGTGCCTTGGGTCCTGGTGCACGGTCTCCTCTGGCCTTCCATGCCCAATCCCACTGTTCCCTCCTGCCCATCTGCAGCACTTTTGTCTGGGGAGATGTGACTCTTACAAGGAAATCAAACACTTTTTAAAAAAATCATTTTACTGGGGGCTCACGCAACTCTTATTACGATCAATGCACACATCTATTGTAGGCAGGCCACATTTGTGCATGTGTTGCCACCAACATTCTCGAGAAATCAAACATTTTCATATCGAACTATGGTAATAAATTCTGCCACGTGCTTCCCCCGAGCGCTGCTCCAAATCGAGGTGGTGGGCTCCAGCGGTTGGAGGTTGACCAGGACAAGAGGGTGGCCTCTCGGGGCTGCAGCCCTCCACACGGTACTTTGGGTGATGTCCCTTTCTCCCTGTACTGCCCAGGTGAGCAGGCGCATTGTGGTAGGGACAAAACCAGTGCCAGGTCTGCACGAAAGCAGGCCTTTTTTGTTGCACATTATTATGCAATCTTTTCAGAACCTCGAAAGCGAAAGCTTGATTAACAGTCTGACCTGGTGGAGTGAAGTCCAAAAGCACTACTCCCTCACACCAAACAAAAACAGAACAAACGAGCATCGCCTTGATCTTGGATTTCACTCGACAATACCTTCCACTGGCTTGATGGATGCTTGATGTCAGTGGCGTAAAAATAGCACCAGGTCTCTTCACTCGCAATGACCTTGGGGAAAAAAAACCAAGTCGCTTTGGAGTGATTCTTTCAAAGAATGGCATGTTTCTGCTCCATGCTCTTTTTCCTGGTCAGTCAGAACCTGAGACACACATTTCGCAGCGATCCTCCTTATTCCCAAATCTTCTGTTAAAATTCTCCAAACCCAACTCCAAGATAGTCCAGATGACTCCCCCCATTTCATCAATGGTCCGTTGTTGGTCTTCGAGCGCAAATGAACAAATTTTGTTGACATTTTTATCCATCTGGGAAGTAGACATCCACGACAAAGTTTATCATCAATAAACATTTCACCTTTTTTTGAAACTACAAAGCCACTTATACTTACACTTGAGTTTTTCCCATAGTGCTGTCCTTGTAAGCTGGGTTCAACATCACAACAGTTTCTGTGGCATTTTTCCTGAGCAGGAAACAAAATTTCACAACCTCATGCTGTTCTCTTAAGTGGCCATCACAAAAGCAAGGTTCAAGTGAAACTGCTTTTATTAAAACATCCGTTGTGGCCAGGGAGAAACTTCCTAGGCAACACCACTGGGTGCACTAACTCAGAGCAGGTTGCTCGAGGCTGGCCTCGCAAGAAAACTGAGTACTATAAAAGTTCTGCGGAACAGAGCTTTTTTCTGACTTGGGGGGTGTACCCCTCATATAAGCAATGGTCATGAAAGCAGCAGGAGCCCTCTGGAGACCCCTTCCTTGTTTTTGATCTGCTTCAACATTTTGACCGTTGGGATTTGACAAGCGACTGGGGTTCATAGAATGAATGGAACTGGGCACCACACTGAGCTTGGACCTCGGGACAGTTACATAATCTTTCAACTTGAGAAGGGGTGGGATCTACCTTGTCAATCAGATCACAACCAATGAGGTCTCTGTGTGGTCATGGCCTCCTGAGGATTCTGGGAATTCCTGTCTTCCTCCCTAGAGTGGGGCACACACTCTCCCAATGAGATAATTCTGTTGACAAGTCACAGGGAGACACAATGATGGAGCCAGAGGTGTCACATGGCAACCCACACCAGGGCTGAGATGCTTGGGACTCCCTGTTCTCCATAGCCTTCTATAGAAATTGGGTGTTCACAATTTAAGCGTTGATACTTTTCCCCTGTTGTATTTGAATTTTGTACTTGCCATCCTTGAGTCACACAAGCCGGTGTGCTTCTTCCATGTGGACTTAGTTGACTCCTCACTTAGATGACCGCTTGTTTGAATACAAGCCTTTAAGATCCCTGGCATCAGTCTGATTGATAGCCAGGTACCATCTACTTTCTTTACCATACTTTGATTTGGCACCATTATCTTCAGTGATCATTTCATGAAGGTAAGTATTGAATAGGGCCATGTTATCAGAACTAACTGTTCTTGGATTGGGGCTAGAGTTAAGTGGGAACCCAAAATCCATCTGCTTGTCCATGGGAAATGCACAGCTGAGGTTTATTTTGGCGGTCACAATATGACAAAATCAAAACACCAACAACAGCAACAACCAATCAGTAAACAAACAAACAAAACAAAACAAGCTAAAGACAGGGAAACAAAAACCCATAGAAACATGCAAGTAATATATTGTCAATTACCCCTGAGGCAGTCATGTGCTTATGTTAATTTTATGATTGAAATGTGGGGGTGGAGTCTAGCCTGTTAATCTGGAGAGAGCCATTGAGTAGCCAATGAGGCCTCTATGTGGGCATGGCTTTCTCCTGAGACTTCTGGGAAATCTCGTGATAGTTCCCTTGTGAAGATTAGACGCTATCTTCCCCAGTTGTTGGGAGATAGTTTCAGAGGCGATGAGTCACAGAAAAGTCAAAATGGCAGCCTCCGAGAAGCTGGAGGAGCCGGCGGAGAGACCACACAGCTTTGCCCTGTTGGAGCCAGACCTCTGAAGCTGGAGCAGCATGCTGTTGATGGACCCTGAGCCCTGGAAGCGAGGAGACATGGGGAGACCACTGCCAGTGCCAGAATTCTGCACCCACTGACCTGTGACTTCATGAGTTGTAAGGAGACTTTGTAGACTGATTTCAGGCATATGGGTTAATATTGGACTTATGGCTTTGCGCTGGACTGGATTGGGATGCCTTCTTAGTGTCACATTCCTTTTGTATATAAACCCTTTCCTTATATCTATGTGCGTGTCTCTGAATTTGTTCCTCTAGTCTACCCGGACTAACACAATCCCCCGAGGAATAAAACTGATAACATCATCAATTTTCCCAATGACACAGCACTCTGGGCACTGCTAAAATGAGGAGTCTATGCCAGCACAGTTCCACCTTGAGTCCCCACCCCTGGGTCACCCTACACAGTTTGATCTTCCATGTGATTGAGCTCTGGTTACCTTAATCTTGGGGTTGGTGCCAGAAGGAAACTTCCTGGATCAATTCTTACAAGTGCAGATTTCTGCCCAACAAATCAAAATCTGTCATGTCACTGTGAGCAGTGCATCAAGATATGAAGTATAGAGTGATTCTGGGTCCCTTTCGACATGAAGAATTCTTATAGGACTTATCTCACGTGCAAACCTTCCTTGACAAAAGGATTCTCTCCTGGGCTCCCTTTAACAGTACCTAGACCTATGGATTTGCAAAGACTTCCTTGGAAACCTTTATATTCACACCGTGACTGCAACAATGGGTTCAAGCACAGGGGTCATTGGGGGAGGGTGCAGGACTGGGCCGTGGTCTGTTTGCACAGGGTCGCTATGAGTAGTCACCTAACAACAGCAAATCTATATCTTCCCTTCTCTCTTTTTCCCCTCTCCATCTCTTTATCAACTGTCTTTCTCAGTTGGGAGTTCCTGGGTGATGCAAAGGTTAATGCGTTCACTTCAGTTGCTAATCCAAAAGGATGGGCATTCGAGGAGCTTTGAAAGACATGTCTGGCACCCTACTTCTCAAAAAATCAGCCACTGAAACCCTACTGAGGAACACATAGAGTCCCCATGAATTGGAAGCAACTCAACAAATACAGTTTGTTTATGTGTTTATTTCTCTTCTGGTCCAGAAACCTTTCAGAAGGTCACTATGGGTTAGGACTGACTCCATGCCAGTCTGGTAAATGGTGACATAACAAGATGGGCATGAAGTCAGATGGCAAGAATGAAATGGGGGGGGGGGGGAAAGGGGGAGTAAAATTACTTCTCTAATGACAAAAAGAACGAAATGGATATTACTAGGTCTTTGCGGGTGCTCTTCCCCTCTGGAACCTGAAGCTGTATATAAGGCGGTTAGTGTGAGATTGATGTTTACAGACGTTAAAAGGCTTTCATATAGTGCACAACGATGAGGAACGAGTGAAAACCTGCGTTGGTTGTCGGTTTAGATTTAGTCCCAAGCAGGCAATCAGCGGGGAGCTGTGGTGGCATAGTGGTTACCAGTTGGCCTGAGATCCTCAAGGTCAGTAGTTTGAAACCACCAGCCACTCTGTGAGAGAAAGACTGACTCTTCTCCCACAAACAGAACAGAGGCGGTTCTACCCTATCCTATAGGGTTTCTGAGTTGGCCTCCACTCTATGGGAGTGGGTTTGGTTTTGTTAGTCGATCAGCTGATCAATCCATCAGTTCGTTTTCCTTGCTATGGTAAGACTTGCCTGTTATACGAATGACTGTTCTGGCAAAGCTCGTCTCTTTCTTGACCCTGGACTCTTCTGGTTGCCTGATGTAAGCCTGTAGCATTCTCTGGCTTGCCACCTGACCTGCAGATTGTTGATTTCCCAACACCCACAATCCTGTGCAGAGGCCTCTAGCCTACCATCTGGTCTGAAGATTTGGGGTTTGTCTGTCAGTTCCTCCAAACATGAATCAGCAAAGATCTTCATCCTTTTGCCTGACCCAAGGATTTGGGGGTTGCTTGTTTCAGTATTTGTGTGAGCCACTTCTTTTAAGTAAATTTCTTATTTATATGCGTCATTAGTTTGTGCTTCTCTAGAAAACTTTAAGATCATTCCCTTCCCTTAATTTCTCCTACTCTGTCAAAAGCAGTCATTATCACTCACCAGATTGTCATTCCCTTATATTTCTTTGTTTTTAACTATGTGCACATGCTTAATAAAAGGTTGAGCATGATAGTGGAACAAGAGGGAAGTAAAAGAAAGAGGGGGAAGAACTGGGCAGTAAAGGGCATTTACAGAGGTCTAAATACAGGTATGTGCATAGGTGAATACACTTATATAGGACAATGGGGAAATAGATCCATGTGCATGTACTTATCGGGCTAGTATTAGGACAATGGGTGGACATTGGATGTCCAATCCAAGTACTTCTTCAGTGTAAGAGCATTTTGTTCCATTAAATTGGCATTCCATGATGTGCACCTCCCCAACACGATCACTGAAAACAAATGTGTGCATAAGCAAAGGTGGTGAAGAAAATAGATGATGTCCAGCTATCAAAGATATAGCGTCTGGGGTTTTAAAGGCTTGAAAGCAAACAAGCAGCCATCTAGCTGAGATGCAACAAAGCCCACATGGAAGAAACACACCAGCCTGTGTTACATTGAGGTGCCAAAGGGGTCAGTCATCAGAATTTAAGAACTAAAAATCTTAACATTGCACGTTCACCTCTCTGATATAATTGCTGACGACAAATGTGTGCATAAGCAAATGTGGTGAAGAAAGCTGAAGGTGCCCGGCTATGAAAAGATATGGCATCTGGGGTCTTAAGGGTTTGAAAGCAAACAAGTGACCATCCAGCTCAGAAGCAACAAAGCTCACATGGAAAAAACACACCAGCCTGTGTGACTACAGGGTGTCGAAGGGATCTGGTGTCAGGCATCAAAGAACTAAAAACTGTATCATTACAAATGAGGGAGAGTACTGAATGGGGACCCAAAATGCATCAATAGGTGAAGTGACACCCCCTCACAGAGGGGTTTCAGGGAGGAGAGGAGCCAGTCAGGGAACAATGCGACAACAATGAGGTATGCAACTTTTCTCTAGTTCTCAAATGTTTCCTGCCACCATCATGATCCCAGTTCAACCTTGCAAATCCAGCTAGACCAGGGGATGTACCCTAGAGCCAGAAACATGGGGGATTCAGGATAGATAACCCCTTCAGGACCAGTGGTGGGTATGGTGATACCAGGAAGGTAGAGTGGAAGGGGGGAACCAATTGCAGGGATCTACATATGACCTCTCTGGAGTATGGACAGCAGGGAAGTGGGTGAAGGGACACATCGGACAGAGTATGATATGAAAAAGTAATAACAATATGTAAATTATTAAGGGTTCATGGGGGAGGGGAGTGGGAAGGAAGGGGAAATATAGGGAGCTGGTACTGGGGGCTTAAGTGGAGGGAGGATGTTTCGGGGGTGATGATGGCAACAGGTGTGCAAATGTGATATGCATACAATTGACATGTATTGATCGTGATGGGAGTTGTATGAGCCCCCAATAAAGTTATTTATTTTTAAAAAGCTATATTTTATTTACTGTTAAGTTTTACATGACTTATATAAATAAAACAGTTGCTCTTGCATTTTCCTGCAACTTTTGTAAGGCTGATTATTATTTTTGAGACTTGCGTTAATTCATGTACTTCTACTTTGTTCATTAAATGTTTACCTGTATTTTTTTCAAAAACCTAATATTTAAAAGCTAGATATCATCGTTACACTGCACCCTAACTGCAATGATGAAGCATACAACTTTTCTCCATTTCTTCAATGCGTCCTCCTCCCCACCTTACAAATCAGGCTATGCCAGGGGAGGTACACTGGTACAGATAGGAACTGGGGGGGAATCCAGAACAGCTGATCCCTTCAGGACCAGTGATGAGAGTGGCAAAACCAGGAAGGTAGAGGGAAGGTGGGGTAGAAAGGAGGAACCGATTATAAGGTTCTACATATAATCTCCCTGGGGTACAGACAACAGGGAAGTGGGTGAAGGGAGCCATCAGACAAGGTAAGCTACGGTCAAGTAATAATTTATCAGTTTTCAAGCATTCATGAAGGAGGGGGGAGCGGGGATGGAGGGGGAAAAATAAGGAGCTGATACCAAGGACTTAAATAGAAAGCAAAAGTTTTGAAAATGATGAGGGTCACAAATGTACAAATGTGCTTGACACACAATGGACTTACATATGGATTGTGATAAGTGTTGTATGAGCCCCCAATAAAATGATTTTTTAAGCTAAATATCGAGAAAATTATTTATTATAGTCTATGTCATCTGGTAGGCACCTCATACAACCTATGGTGTTCTCCCTTGCCTCGCCTCGTAGGCAGGTGAAAGCTGGACATCAAATCAGGAAGACTGAAGGGGAATGGATGCACCTTCATCATGGAGCTGGAGCAGAATCTGGACAGTCCTGCCATCAGCTCAAAGGACACACTGATCTGTCTTGGAAGTGCAGCAGAAAGCCCCACTGAGGCTAGGAGGGTGAGATGTCATACACTTTGATCATGTTGTCAGGAGAGACCAGTTCCTTAAGCAGCACACCGTGCTTAGCACCTGCAAGGTCTTTCAGAGACAAGACAAGAGACAGAGTGAGGCCCATAGTTAATTAATAAAGTCATTGAGGGAGGTGAGGTTTGTAGAGAACAGGAAATCAAAGGAATGGAGGTGAAAGGGGTTTAAGATAGCCACATGAACAAAAGGTTCCAGTTGACCCTTTATCTAAAACCAGAGAATTAGCTAACTTAGAAGGTAGAGGGACCACAAAAGCCACTGTTAGAGAAAGGAAAAGAAAATGAGGTTTTATATAGACCCACCAGCAAACTGCAATTAGGTCTGGGGAGGAAAGAGTTAGTTAAGGACTCCAGTGCCACTGCTTTGGAGGGCTGGAGCCTGCAGGGAAAGGGAGGACTGAAAGAGCCCTAGCTGGGAAGGTGTCCAGGAGAAAGAGCTGCAGGCATTCCAGGTCGCGAGCAGGGGTGAGCGTGAGAAATCGAGACAAAGGAAATTCCAGGGTATTTCTATCTTTGAGACATCTATAAGCTTTTTAGACATGATGAATCCCACGCATCTCTCTGGTTGGTGCTGATAACTCCAATGGCGGGACAAGAGCATCAGAGGGCACTTAAGAGGTGGGAAGATGAGCAGAGCGAGCTTTGTAAACAGGAGCCATGCCTGCTGCTGTCTTCAGTAGCGCTGCTGCCACACCCTGCCTAGAGTAACATGGAGAGGCCCTGAAAAAGAGGAAGGCCTTTTTGGAGTTGGGCTGACACAGGGGCTCCAACAATGGGCTTCGGCTTTGGAACAATTGTAAGGCTGGCACAGGGCCCTGCAGTGCTTGCTTCTGTTACACATAAATAGGGTCACTGTGGGTCGGAGCCAACTCCAGGGCACCTGGCAGCAAGTCCTCCCCAGACTTACTGCAATAAAAGTTGAAGTTGACATATTGTATAAGAGCAGAAATAGGGTTTAACACCACACCAAATATTGGCAGAGAAGTTTTGCCTCCTCTTCCTGGTCAATGTGTCTCACGCTCAACTACACCCGTGCTGTTAGCATGGTAAACAGGCTTCAGCAGAGCTTCTAGACTCTACTGAAGAAAGACCTGACGATCTGCTTTTTAAAAAAATCAGATGATGGAACTGTATACATCACAGTCTGATCCCATTGTGCCTGAAACGGTCACACTAATAATCATATGAACAACAGACCTGACTGCAACTGAAGCAGCCCTGGTGGCTATGTAGGTTGAGTGTTGGGCTGGTAACCAAAAGGCCAGCAGTTCAAACTCACTAGCTCTTCTTCAGGAGAAAGGGGAGGATATCTGCTCCTAGAAAGATTCATAGTCTCAAAAATCCTGTAGTATCCAGGAGGACAGGGGGAAGGTGGAGGAAGAAAGGGGGAACTGCCATGTTGTCAGGAGAGGTGTTACGTCACAATGACATATAACATGCCCCTCGGGGTGGGGGTGGGGAATGAATAACAGAAAAGTGGGGGGAGAGAGCAGTTGGTGTAAGACATGAAAAAAATATCTAAATTATCAAGGGTCCATGAGGGAGAAGGGTGGGGGAGGGAGGAAGAAAATGAGCTTATGCCAAGGGTTCAATTAGAAAGAAAATACTTTGAAGTGATAGCAACATATGTGCACATGTGCTTGGCACAATGGACGTGTATATGGATCGTGATAAGACCTGTACAGACCCCAATAAAACAATTTAAAAAACAAAATCCTTTAGCATGGGTCAGAATCAGCTCAGTGGCAATAGGTTTGAGATATTGGTGACTACAACAAAACTGAGATGTTTAAGACTCAATCATGTCAAAGATTTACAATTAAAAGAGGAGAAATGAGGAACAGATTTCAAATCCTCATAGAAGGCAGACTTTTAAGGATAGTTTTATTGTTATAAGATTCACATACCAGGCACTTGTAGAGTGAAGTTGCTTTTTCAAAGAGTTGTATATGCATCATCATCACAGTCAGTTGTAGCATACCCTCCCCCTCCAGAATTTATTATTTGCTCTCCAATTCCCCGCACCCTCCCTCCCATACCCAGTGAACCATTGAATCAGTTATCACCGCAGTGCATCTACTCTTCCTGTGCTTCATAAACTGGGAAACCTAGCAGAAACAATAAGAAAATTTAACCAAAAGAAAATGTAGTAATAATATGAAGACAAAAAAATAATAAAGAGTAAGAAGGAAAAGACCACCAAGATTAAAATAAAGCTCAAGAGAAATTTTCTCTCTGTCATAGAACAATCGAGAACTATTTAAACCAAGAACAGATTCCAGTTGGGTCAAGCAGGAAGTCAACTGACTAGGTATCATATATACTGTAGTCCCATCCCCCAAGTCAAGTTTACAATAATCTTTATTAGATAGCAAACTGTTTGTATCCCTCAACTATGGCTAGAGGGGAATCTGGCAGAGACTTAATCCAACTAGGTACTCTGCAGATGGATTTGAGACTTTCCCTGTCCTCTGTAGCCTTCTGCAAATTAAGTATTCACAATGAAAGCACTGATATTTTTCCCTTCATCATATTTGGATTTTGTTTTTGCCATTTTTGGATCACACAGACTGGTGTGCTTCTATGTGGACTTAATTGATGCCTCCCTTCGATGGCTGCTTGTTTGAATATAAGCCTTTACGATCTCAGGCACTGTTCCAATTGACAGCCAGCCACCATCTGCTTTCCTCACCACACTTCTGTAGCACTCATATCCTCAGTGATCTCTTCATGAAAGTGAGTATCAAACAGGCCCAGGTAATAAGAACTGACCGTTCCTGGATTGGGGCAAGAATTAAATGGGAGCCCAGAATTCATCCACTTGCCCAAGAGAACTCAGTCTTTTTGGAGTCATTGAGGATAGGCTAACAAACAAAACTATTGCTTGAGATAGTCTTTACACTTTAAACCTAAAAATCCAGTGATGTCTTCTTTAAAGCAATCATTTTGCCTAATTAGTACAGAATGTATTAAGCATTGTGCTCTTTGAAAGAACAATCTACATGTGATCAAATTGACAACAGTAATTTTTAAAAGTTGAATGGAAAGTTCAGTTGAATGGGCTGTGAGTTTTATTAATGAAAGAGGAACAATTCAAAATAGGAGGGATAGAATGGTCGCACAACTCGAAGAATGCAATCTATGCAACTGAATTGTACATGTAGAAATTGCTGAATTGATGTATGCTCTGCTATATAGATTTTTTTCAACAACAAAAGTACAGCAAGTTATTTTTAAAAGGCCACAGTTGACCAGGCCCAATTCTTTCTCACACATAGAGGGTTTGCATTAGAGTTTAACTTCTGAACAATAACTTTGCTGAAAGCTATAAAATACAATGAGAGCCCTAAACCCATTTTGTGTCTCCACAAAGATTCATTGAATTATTTCGAACTATTTAACTGGCTACGTAAATAGCCTTACCCTCGGACAGAGGTATTAGAAAGTGGATTACCTTAGGGGAGGTGGGGGGGAGACAAAGATCAATTAGAAGCCCCTCCCAGGGGGACAAATAACAGAAAAGTGGGTGCTGGGTGACGGAGGATGATGTAAGATATGAAAAAAATAATCTATAACTTATCAAGAGTTCATGAGGGAGGGAGGGAGGAGAGAGGAGAGAGAGGGAAGAAATAGGGAGCTGATATCAGGGATTCAAGTGGGAAGAGAATGCTTTGAAAATGATGATGGTGATTTGGCCTGTGAGGGCCCCCCCAAGTGGTTACCACCCAGCCAGACGACTGGGCTTTGGCCATGCGGGTCTCTATGTCATGCTCCTCTGAGGGACACTGCTCCAGACCCCCGGGGGAGGCAGCAAGCAAGTTGCTCTGCTGTGATCCTTCATCTCCTGAAGATGCATCCTGACTTGTCTCCACACTTCACCCTGAAGAATGCACCCCCTTGATTAACTTGCTAAAAGAATGCCACAAAAATCACAGTGTTCTGGAGTTTTGTGGTCATTGCAGTGATCCTGATCGAGAGATGAGAGATGAGGCCTGAAAAATGAGTATGCAGAAAAGAGGAGCAGGAGCAGGGAGCATGGCATTGTGCTGTGAAAGAGACTTTTGAATCCCCCAGAGGAGTCTGGGAAATGAAGTACTTTTCACCTGAAACCTTGACTGAGAGAAGACCTCAAGACTCTTGCTTGAAAATCTCCATGAGCCTGTGACTAGAAAGTGTGACCCACGCTTGTACTTAAAAGCCCAGGACTCTGTGTTTGTCAAGTGGAGCCTGTGATAGTAGTGGTCTGTCTCCTGCCAACATACTTCTAATGTGTTATCTTGCCCATCTGCAACCAGCTCACACTGAGCAACTTAACTCTCTCAATAAAATAACTTATTTTAATAGAAAAATGATGGTGGTGGCATATGGGCAAATGTGCTTGACACATGGGAGGAATGTATGAACTGTGATAAGAGATATAAGAGCCCCCAATAAAAGTATTTTTAAAAAGAAAGTGGGTTACCACGACTCCCCTAGCTAATCCAAAGAGAAGTGGTCTAGCCCTGCCAGACTTACCTGGGTGTGGAAATTGGGGTTCTAGGATGGCATGATCTTAAGTCATCCTGACTATCTTGGTCAGAAGGCTCTGAACTAATCTTACCAGCTCTTCTAGCTAGCCTATGTAAGTGCTCCAATCATGGTTCCCATTCTCAATTCTGTGGCCCTGCCCGCAGTTGTGATGTATCCATCTGCCATCGATCATGCTTTTGTAATAGTTTCCCTTACATTCTCATATTCTATGTGAGTGGTCTGCCTTCCCGTAAACCCTTGGATACCCTTATGGTCTCATTCCTATGTGTTCCCTCCTCTGGGTGAATTATCATTGTCTTGTCCAGGATCCCTGGTGGTATAGTGGTTACGTATTGGGCTGTGTTGTTTATAGTTCAAAACCACCAACAGTTCCTCGGGAAAGACCCTGGCCTTTTTGCTCTCACTAGAAACTGTAATTAGTGACAGTCTCTGAAACCTCGTCCTGTAGAGTCACCATGAGTTAGCAGCAACTCATTGGCAGTGTGTTTGCTGTGGTTTGCAAGTTTTCTCCCTAAACAAGTCACCTTCACACCTACCTTAGTATTAGAAACTGTTCTTCCCTGAATTCCAAGTCCCGCCCCTACACCCATCACCTTTGGTCTTTTTTCCAGATCTCTCTCTCTCTCTCTCTCTCTCTCTCTCTCTCTCTCTCTCTCTCAGAGTTCAGCAATTGTCTCTCAGTACATTGTCTACACAAGATTTGATTTTCCCTTTAATATAAATTTCAGTGGACTCTTCAAGAAGCTGATATGTACAGAGTGCCATCCTTTCACGGAGACATGTATCATCAATGAGGTATGTGGCGGTCACGTGCTTATGTCAATTTCATGATGAGATGCAGGGGTGGAGTCTAGTCTGTTAATCTGGAGATAGCCATTGAGTAGCCAATGAGGCCTCTGTGTGGGCATGGCTTTCTCCTGAGACTTCTGGGAAATCTCGCGATATTTCCCTCGTGGAGATGAGAAGCTATCTCCCCAGTTGTTGGGAGTTAGTCTCAGAGACGACGAACTACAGACAAGACAAGGTGGCAGCGTCCAAGGAGCTGAAGGAGCCAGAGGAGAAGCCACATGGCTTTACCCTGATGTAACCAGACCTCTGAAGCTGGAGAAGCAATGTGGGGACCCCCTGCTAGCGCTGGGTTGCTTCTACCACCCTTGGATGCTGTTGATGGGCCCTGATCCCTGGAAGCGAGGAGCCATGGGGAGACCCCTGCCAGCTCCGGGACTCTACACCCACTGGTCTGTGACATCATGAGTTGGAAGGAGAATTTATAGACTGGTGTCAGACATATGGACTAATATCGGACTTATGACTTTGAACTGGACTGGGCTGAGATGCTTTCTCAATGTTCCATTCCTCTTGTATAGAAACCATTCCTTTATATCCATATGCGTGTCTATGAATTTGCTTCTCTAGTTTACCCGGACTAACACAAGGTATCAAATTCAACCTAAGATGAATGTTGTTTTCTTCTGGAAATCCCCCCACCCCAGTGGGCCATTTGTGTACATATCTCCAGTGTCTGCCTCCTGGCTGCCGTGATGTCTCGCCATTATTGACAACTCTTTCAAATTTCAGCTCTCCCATAATAAGTGAATGTGAATGCTGACACCTTCCTTAAAAAAGCAGCTAGTCAAATAAATGGTTAATTAAATCTTTAAAGAGCAGATGTCCTCCTCTTTCTCCCTTGGTGTATCTGGTGGGTTTGAACCACAGACTTTGTGGTTAGCAGTCCAAACAAAGCTTACTCAATAGCACTTCAAGAGTTTATGATTGAGGGTGTGTGTGTGTGTGTGTGTGTGTGTGTGTGTGTGTGTGGAAATTTCAAGGCAAATCTGGCAAGCATAAGTCAGAAGAAACAGGAGGGGATTTACCAGAAATGCAACAGAGGAGTTCATTGAAGCAAAGGGAAGTCGTTAGGACTGAGTGTTTGAAGAAAAAAAAAAGAAGAAAAAGAAATCGCATCCTTAGGAGAAGGGGAATCAATGACTAATCCCTTCAAAGGGCTGCCTTTTAACAAACATTCACTGAACCCCAACTATTGTCTGCCACCAGTCTGGACCAAAGCTATGGGTTGAATTGTGTCCCAGCAAAATATATGCTGTAAATCTCATTCTCTATATCTGTGGGTGTAATCTCATTTGGAAATAGGGTTTTCTTTGGTGTGTTCATGAGGCCATCGGTATAGGGTAGGTCTTACACTATGCATCAAGTAGATAGGCACTGAAAAGCAAGCCGAGAAGAAGGCAGATAGGCACCAGGCCACATGAAGATCCCCAAGGAACCAAAACTAGAGTCAACAGAGAAAAAACATTCCCCTAGAACCAGTGCTCAGAATTCAGACTCCCCGGAACTGTAAGAAAACAGGTTGCTGTTTTTAAAAGCCACCCACTGTGGTAATACAGCCAGAGCAGCACTCAGTAATTAAGACAACATGCTGCAGTGAGATGTGACACTTGTTCTCAGGAAGGAAAAGGTTGGGGAGCCTAGTAAGTCTGTATTAATGAAGAAATGCTGGGATCATTCTTAAATTAGAGGTTACCAGGTGAATAGGGAGAAAATGGTGTTCATAACAGAAAACAGCCTGGGTGAACAGGGAAAGATGGCAGAAAGGATGGATGTCATGGGAAGAGAGAAACCAGGGTGAAGAGGCAAGGGAGGACACTGGAGGAATTGAAGTGAGATTCCAGGGTAGTGGAGGTTGAGGGCTGAGTGGGGAGAGGGAGGGAGCTCTCAATTTGAGTTGCATCAGGACAGACTTGACTGATGAGAAGTCCTCTGTGTGATGCTTTAGTGAGTCTGAAATCACACAAGAATACAAAACTGAATCCAAGTGAACTGGCTGAGGATTGAAATGATCCCAAGTAGGTTCCAAACACTCCGAAGGCCTATTGGAAGAGGACAAATTGGATGAGTAGGAAATCGAAGAACCAACACACACCAAACCAAACCTGGAGAACATGAACAAGACTGTAAGAATGTTCTGGGTGAATAGCAGAGACAGGGGTTAATGCTCACAGCTAGCCTGTGAGTGGGCCAGCTCCATACTAAACCTTGAGATGTTGTAGATATCTCCCACACGGCATAAAGCAGTGCAAATTTAATTACAGACATTGTAAGGATCCTTTGAATATTTACTACAACCAGGCTCTTTGTAGGAGATTGGCTCACATGCTGTAACTCAGGATAACTTTATGCAAGTCCATTGCCTTTAGTTGAGTCTGAGCCATAGCCACTCGGGAGGACAGAGCAGAACTGTTCCCCAGGTTTTCCAAGACTGGCGACTGCAACTTCCCATGGTCAGCAGTTCAAAACCACCAGCAACTCCACGGGAGAAAGACTGGGCGTTCTACTCCCATAAACAAGAAGAGCTGGCATCTTATAAACCCACAGGGGCTTGCTGTGAGTCAGCATTGACGTCACGGCAGTCAGTTAGCGTTTGAGTTGAGCGTCTTCACAGAAGCAGGCTGTCTCATCTTCCTCCCATGGATCTGCTGAAGGAGTCCAACCCTCGCCATTCCAGTTAGCAGCCAAACTCTTGACCACCCCCTGCCACAAGACTCCTTTAGGGGCCATTTTGTGGGAGATGAAAACTGCAGACAAGAAAGGCTCCGTGGCCAGTAGGCTTTGGAACCAGGCTTGGCTGACTCTAAAATTCACACTTTTTTACTTGCTATGTTAAGTAGCTACATACATATTTAAGAACCTAATCTCTTCTGACATTTAGAAAGATCCCTCTAGCATCTGCCTGGAGGAGAGATCCGGGAAGACGTAAGTGGGTATGGCACCGGTGAAGGGTGAGACAGGTCAGGGAGATTGATTAGGATACTATTATGTTAGGATCTGAACCAAACAGCACACAGAAGGGCTGGAAAATATCGCACAAATTAGAAGACAAACCACAAACCTTTCATTCTCACTGCCATTGAGTTGATTCAGCAACCCTATAGGGTGGGTTGGATTGCGCCTGTGGGTTTCCAAGACTCTAACTCTCTATGAGATGAGAAAGCCTCATCTTTCTCCCACGGAGTGACGGGTTTTATTCTAACTGCCAATCTTGTAGGTAGCAGCCTATTGCATAACCACTACACCCCCTCTGATACGGAATCATCAGGATTTAATTACCTACAGAATGGATAGGACCTATAGGTGTGAACACCTAAGGAATGGCCTGTCCAAAGTCCCCTTGCTAAATTCCCCTGACTCCACCTACACATTTACCACTCAAACTACCAACTGTTCTTGCTAGCTGGCCGTGTGTCACCTCCTGACTCAAGGCAATCCCAGGTGTTTCAGAGTGGAGTGACTTCAAAGGAGATTTGGGGCTGTAATCTTGACAGAAAGAGTTCATGGAACCACTGGGTGAATTCCAATGATCAACCTTTAGGTTAACAGCTAAGGAGCCCTGTTGTTGGACTGCTGACTGCAAGATAAGTGCTTCAGGTGGTTCAAACCCACTAGCCATTCCATGGCAGAAAGAGGAGGCTCTCTGCTCATCTGTAAAGATCTACTGCTAAGACTCCCTATAGAGGGTCACTATGAATCAGAATCTACTCCTGGCAGGGGGTAGATTAACAGATGACAGATGGTAGATTAACAAACCACTGGCAACCAATCTGCCCAACCTCTTTAGAATTTCTCTAACCACCTCTTTTACATCTTCATCCTATATACAGAGTACAGACCCAGATACCCTCCTCATGGCATGCCTTCAGGGTCAGGATTAGGGGTGTGTTGGTCTGGGTTGACTAAAGACCCAAGTTCAGAGACACTCATATGTGTATAAGAAAGAGTGTTATATATCAGAACAACTGAATATTGAGAAAACAGCTCAGCCCAGTACAGTCCAAATCAAGTCCATAACTCTAATATTAGCCCATATACCCGATATCAATCTATAAATTCCTCTTCAGACTCACAAATACATACAATGATGTTGAATGCAGGATGATCACAGGCTGGTGGGTGCAAAGTCTTGTGGATTCAGTGACAACGGAAACATCTCAGTGTTGGCAGGGGTCTCCACGTGGATCCTTCAACCCCTAGCCTCTATCACAGCTCCATGTGTCTTCCTGAAAGGGATGTCGAGCGGGGACGTAGACTGTGTCCTGCCTCCAGTGAGCTAGTTATCTCCTTAGTGGCTCCAAATGAGGTTATCAAGCTGCAACCTGATTGACAAGCCAAACCCACCCCTTCACTCTTAATACTCAAATTGACAGCAGATTATGTAACCACCCCAGGGGTCAGTGGGACTTTCCTTTCTCAGCTATAGACCATGTCCTGATCCACCACTGTCCCTTGTTGCACATATGCATCTGAGTTCCTAAGCTTGGCAAAAGGTGTTTCTCCCAAACACCCATCAGCCACCAACATCACCAGCTGCCATGAAGTGGACCCCAACTCATGGTGACCCCATGACTATCTCAACAGAACTTCAGAGAGGTTTCAGAGAGGTTTCAATGGTTGATTTTTTAGAATTAGCTCTCCTCGTCTTTTCTTGTGGTACTTCTAATCTTCCCAGCAGCAGATGAGAGTATTAGCCATTTGCAGCACCCACAAACTACACACACACACACACACACACACACACACACACACACACACCAATCCACCACCAGTAAGCAATAACTGCCATTTATTCTGACTCCCAAACTGTAAATCTTTATGGCAACAGGCAGCCTCATTTTCTCCCTTGAAAGTGGCTAGTGGGTTGGCAACACTGACCTTGCAGTTAGCAGCACAAACCCACTGTGCTACCAGAGCTCCTCGGTGGTGGTAGTGGTGGTGGTGGTGGTAGTGGTGGTATCTTTGGAACTTATATAATCTCCTGTCAACTTTCAAAGGTGTGGAGTTTAGCCTGATTGACAGCCATGAGACCTCCCTGTAGGCATGGCCTCCTGAGAATTATGGGTACTCCAATATTTCTCCCTGTAGGTGTCACACACACTCTCTGCTTGGTATTTCTGATAAGACACGTGGAGTTACATTAGAGCCCTGGAGGTAGGGGAACCACATGGAGACCCATGCCAGCACTGAGATCCTTGCACCACCACTGAATCCACCAGACTTCACCCATTAACCTGTGATCTTCCTATATTCAGAGTCATTGCCTGTGTTTCGTGAATCTGAAGAGGAATTTATAGATTAGTATAGGACATGTGGGCTAATATCAGACTTATGGATTTGATTTGGACTGGACTGGGATGTTTTCTCAATATTCAATTGCTCTTGTATGTAAAGCTTTTTCTTATGCACATATGAGTGCCTCTGAATTCATTTTTCTAGTCAAACTGGACTAACACAGTGTCATTGAGTCCCTTCCAACTCATAGTGACTCTGCACAACAGAACAAAACACTCTCTGGTGCTGCCCCGTCTTCACAATTATTTGAGCCAATCGCTGCAGCCACTGTCAGCCCATCTGCTCAGGGTCTTCCTCTTTGACATTGTCCCTGTATTTCACCAAGCACGATACCATTTTTCCAAGGACCCATCTCTCCTGATAACACGTCCAAAGTATGTGAGACAAAGGAGCATCTGGCTGTGCTTCTTCTGAGACAGGGTTCCTTACACATACCAAAGTCCATCCCATTTCTTGTTCCAGGAGGAGTAAAATCCCTTGCAGAAAGAAAACATCCTCGCTAGTGATAGGTGACACAGTGGTTCTGAGTTGGGCTGCTAACTGCAAGGTTGGCGATTCGAAACCACCTGCAGAGAGAAAGAGGAGACTTTCTGCTCTGGCAAAGATTTATAGCCTTGGAAATACACCTTTCTTAATGAATGTTAGAGTATAAAGTATTCTCTTGTTCTATTCATGCAACTTCTTGATTTGTGTACAGGCTCCTCGTGGTGACCCAATGCAGTGTTCTGGACCAATGTTTATACAACCCAGAGCAATGGGTGACATCACAACTGGATTCACCAGGTAGCATCATGATAAATGGAGAAAAGATCGAAGTTGGCAAGTTGTCCATCTTGCTTGGATCCACAATCAATGCTTATGGGAGCAGAAATCAAGAGATCAAACGATGCACTGAAGTGAGTAAGCCTTCCCAAGACCTCTTAAAATGTTGAGGAGCAAGGCTGAAACTCCTCCAGTGTTTTCCCCTTGACCCACAGAGGTGGTTAGGCAAGTAGCAGTGACAATAGTGACAGATGTTCAGCTTCAAGGGAGGATATTTCAACTTCAGTGCCAAGGTGCCTTGGGAAACTATGTGGTCTAGGTCACTCTACGATGGAGACAGTAATCCCCAAAAGGAAACAGAACAGGTTCTCTGGTTTCTTAGAACATTATCAGGTCTGAGTAAGTTTCCAACATTGCTAGATTTTATAATCAGTAGAGAGACTCTTGGGGGGAAATAAACTGTGTTAGTCCTGATTGCCTCGAGAAACAAATTCTTAGACACTCATATATGCACAATAGAGAACTTTATATCAAAGAGCAATTGTATATTAAGAAAACATCTGATGCAAGTCCTTAAGTCCAAAATTAGCCCATATGTCCAATACCAATTTATAATTTCCTCTTCAGACTCATGCAACATATCCAATGTCACCAAATGCAGGAAGACCATAGTCTTGTGGATCTTGTGATGGTGGAAGCATCTCAGTGCTGGAGTGGGTCTCCACGTGGCTCCTCCAGCTCCAGGGCTCTGACTTCATCAGCATGGCTCCATGTGGCTTGTCAGCAGGAATGCCATGCAGGGAGACAAGCAGAGAGTGTGAATCTGAGCTATTTATCTCTGTAATGCCTCCAAATGAGGTCATCAAGCTGTGACCTGATTGGCAAGCTAAGCTCCACCCCTTCACTCTTCCTAGTCTCAAGATGACACCCAGATTATGTAACTACCACACTATCCCTTGACCACAAAATGGAGGTTCCAGCTTTTTTAATTTGATAACTGGAAAAAAAAAAAAAGAGGGGTGTTGGGTGATGGCCATGGGAACTGCATGGTGGCACAAGGAAGAAATATTAGTGTAAGGACAGTGTTCCAAAGTCCACAATTCAATAAACAGCCCAGTGATTCATTCCTGATTTTGGTAACATCTGCAACTTCCGTCACTAAGCAACTTCTCTTCTCATATTATTTTTTCTCACAGTAAATGATTCAAACATGAAGTTGAGACAGTGATGGCAGAAAGAAATTTGAAATCTGAAGAGGGGTTATCACTTGAGGACTTGTTGGCTGGTGAGAAAAATTGGGGAAAGAGGGCCACATCTGATCTCCTGTCTTCAGTAAGGAGGAGAACCTAACCCCACACCACCCCGAGGCAGATGGCCACCAGACAGAAATAAGACCTGTGTGCATCCTCGTTTCCTTCCACCCCATCCTGACACCAACCATTCCTCGACGCAATTTCTACCTTCCTGCTGGGGTTGATAATTCACTGCAATGGCCTCCCAGAATGCAGACTGCACTCACAGTTCTGGGGCTTTCTCGGGAACGTTAGCAGGATTGAAAAACATTAAGAATAGGGTCAAAGGTCCGCAGCAATGCTTCTTCTACCTAATGGTCCTCTTTTCCTTCTGGTCTCTCTCTCTCTCTCTCTCTCTCTCTCTCTCTCTCTCTCTCTCTCTCTCACACACACACACACACACACACACAGAGTGTGTGTGTCCCTTCTCTTTCATACTCTGTGGGACTCTGTGCCTTCTTCCTGGGGTGGCCCCATGTGAGCCACCTGGCCCTAAGAGTTGCCTGTGCCCCACTATGTTTTCCCTGACCTTGATCCATATGAACCCACATCCACAGGCCTGTGCTTTCCTGCATCCCACATGACCTTTCTGCATCAGCAACCTGCAGTTCCATGAGTCTGACAGGGTTCAGGTGAGCATTGGACCCATGGGCTTAAGTTGGACTGGGCGTTATGTCAAGATTGCTTCTTGATATAAAGCTCTTTCTTATACATATATGAGTCTCACTGTTTGTTTCTGTAGACAACTCACCCTAATGCAGCTTGGGCTAGGCTAACCTTGCAGATTAAGGAGGTCCGGTGGTGTGGTCTAGCAATCATCAGATGACTCTCCTCATGGTTGGAGGTTCACAGGAAAAAGATGACACCTTCTGCTCAACTAAAGGTTTACAGCTTCGGAACCTAGGGTCACTCTGAGTTGGAATGGACAGTGAGTTGGGTCTTTTTTTTTTTAGTTGATTAGCCCGATGCAATATTTCATTGGTGGCAGAGGTGTTGAGGCACCAGAGGACATTATCCTCCTCAACAAAACAGAGGTCAGAAAAAAGAGGGAAACTGCCACAGAGACTGAAACCGAGGGCACAAACATAACTACGAGGATGGCTGAGAACCAGGCTCCTGTTATCCTGTGAAACACACGGTTGCTATGAGTCAAAACCAAATTCATCACGCCTAACAACAACTGACGGTAGTGTAAGAAGCTTTGGTAGCACAGTAGGTTGCTCCCAAAAGGTCAGAGGCTGAACCCATCAGCAACTCTGCATGAGAAGGATACGGCTGTCTGCTTCTGTAACGCTGCAC
Source organism: Nesogale talazaci (assembly GCA_004026705.1). NCBI lineage: Eukaryota > Metazoa > Chordata > Mammalia > Afrosoricida > Tenrecidae > Nesogale > Nesogale talazaci. Next base: position 35,599 of record PVJH01009588.1, read on the forward strand.
AGTCTCAGAAACCCAGGGCGGCAGTTCCACTCTGTTTGATACAGCCGTGATGAGTCAGAATCTACTTGACAACAGTGGGGGTAGAGGGGGTGGAGTTTAACATTGGGATAGTCTTTTTTTTTTTTTTTTTGCAGTTGAGACACTATTACGAACTTAAATGTATAGCTTACGTTGTTATTATTGTTGTTGGGTACCATCTAGAGGATGCTAGAGCTGCCGTGTGATCTCCTATGACAGAGGTCTGCCAGGGGGGTTTCTTGCCTGTAGTCTTAACAGATGCAGATCACCAGGCCTTTCTCCCACGGAGAATTTTCTCCTGTGGTGAATTTGTACAGTCAACCTTCCAGTTAGCAACTGAGAGTTGAAGAATTGGACCACCAGGGCCCCTTCATGGCTTGTATTATGCTTCAGTTTGTTGTATTGAGGTATAACAAACGCAGAATGTCATACATACCATACAGAATCATTTCCCTGCCCTAAAAATCTCCTAGGCTTTGAGGACTCACTCTTCCGTCCCCATCACTTCCTGTAAGAGTCTGATAAAACTGGTGGGGCAAAAGTTAAGAACCCAGGTGCTAACCACAAAGTCAGCAATCCAAGCTCACTCTCCGACTGGGGAAGAAAGATGAGGCTGTCTGCTCCCAGAATGATTGACGACCTTGGAAATCCCATGGAGCAGTTCTACTGGGCCCTACAGAGTTGCTGAGTCAGCATCGACTCAAAGGCTGTAGGTTCAGTTCGATCTTGTCCTTTCTGGAATGTCCTAGAGTTGGAATGATACAGTAAGTTGCCCTTTCAGATTTATCGATATGTGTGTTTTAGTGTTCTTCTGATCTTTTTGTTTTTTAACCACTGAATAATAGTCCACTGTAAGGAGTCCTCGTGGTAGAGTGACTATCTATTGGCCTGCTAACCCCAAGACCATTCTACATGATAGAGTCAATGATATTTTCTAACTCTAATTGATAATTGCTCATCAATATAGTATATTTTTGTATAGTGACCTTATATCATGGAAGTTTGCTAAGATCACATGTTGTTAGGTGCCAACAGGTAAGTTCTGACGCATCGTGACCCTATCTACAACAGAATGAAGCTCTGCCGGGTCCTGCAATGACCTAATTATCATTATGGTTAAGCCCATTCTTGCAGCTACTGTGTTAAGTCATCTTATTGAAGTCCTCTCTCATTCTCATTGATCTTCATTCTGCCAGGCAGGAGGTTCTTTTCTGAGGGCTGGTCTCTCCTGATAACATCTCTAACACATATGAGATCAAGTCCCACCAGCCTCATTTCTAAGTCGCATTGTGCTAGACTGCTTCCAAGAACTGTCTGTCCATTCTTCTGGTAGTCCAGGATATTTTCAATTTCTTCACCAACACCATCATTCAAATACATCGATTCTTCTTCACGGTCCAACTTTCACATGTATTTGACCCCACTGAAAATGCTCCAGCTTGGGTCCAAACCAAACATGCTGACTGCTATAGAGTTGATTTCAGCTCATGGAAACCATTTGGAAGAGAGCTGAGCTTTTTCTTTGGGTTTATGAGACTATAACGCTTTCCAGGAGTAGAAAACAGTATCTTTCTCCCGGTGGTTTTGAACTGCTGGCCTTCTTGTTAGCAGTACAACAAGTAATTCCTCCAACACCAGGGCTTCTTGACTTGATTCAGGCACTTCTTAATCCTCAAAGTCACATCTCTGTTCCTCAACACCCTAAGAGATCTTGTACAGCAAATTTGACCAATGTAATACATTGTTTGATTTCTTGAAGGCTGCTTCCATAAACATCAATTGTGGAGCCAAGCAAGAAAATATTCTTGGCAACTTTAATCACTTGTCATTTAATCATGAGGTTTATGGGGCCGATTTAAGAATTTTGGATTTCTTTTCATTGAGTTGCAGTACATACTAAAAGCTGCAATTCTTAATCTTCATCAGCAAGTGCTTCAAGTCCTCCTCAATTTCAGTCAACAAGATTGTGTCATTTACATAATGTGTCAATTACATAATGTTAATCAGCCTTCCTCCAATCGTGGTGCCATCTCCAGCTTCTTAGATGATTAAATCATCATACCGATAGAAACAGTATGGTGTGGCTGAGTCCTGGTGGCCTAGTGGTTGTGTGTGGGACTGTGGCCCACAGGGTTGGTGGTTCGAATCCAGCAGCAGCTCTCCAGGAGCAAGGCTGGGCTTCCTACACCCACCAGGGCAGTGATGCCACACAAAAACAAAACAACAACAAAATAGTATGGTATGGCGGTTCGAATCAAGCAGCAGCTCTCCAGGAGCAAGACTGGGCCACTAACTCCCACCAGGGGGCAGTGATGCCAAAAAAAATAGTACGGTGAAAGGAAATGTACTAAGCTGAGTTTTTTAAAGAAACAAAACCAATAACATATATGAAAGAATTTTATATTAAGCAAGAATTATGTATCGAGAAAGTGGGCCAGCCCAGTCCAACTCAAAGCCATGTGTCAAATCCACGTGTCACATGCTGTCTGAAGACTCTCAAACTCATACAGTCTCCTCTGGATGAACCAGGAAGACCAAGCAGGAAGCTAGGAGATCACAGACTGAGGAGAGCAGAGTTGTGTGGCCTATAGGCCCAACAAATCCCAAGTTCTGCAGGCCACACGAGGTATCAGGGTCAGATGTGAGACACAGATCCAGTCAAGCAGGAGTAAGAAGAGCAAGAGAGAGCTCAGCCCTTCAAAGTGTCACTCTTAGAAAAAGGCTACATCCCCCCCCTCCAAAAAAAAAGGCATCACCAGGATGTGAAATGTTTGAGACGTTGGGCTAGACCCCTATCTCCACAGAGGTACCATCAAGTTAACCAAATAAAATCATCTCAAGGTACAATGCTGACATTTACCTTACATAGAGCGTTGAGCTACTGACCATAAGTTCAAACCACCAGCTACTCCTTGGGGAAAGGATGAGGCTTTTTACTCCTGTAAAGTCTTTCTACAGCTTCAGAAATTCACAAGAACAGCTCTATTCAGTCCTGTAGGCTACGATGAGTGAGAATGGACTTGATAGTCATGCATTTTTATTTGTCGTATCCCCATGTTCTGTTCAAATCTTGTCAAAATTGCCTCTTGTTCCATTTATAAATTCCTGAGGAACAAGTGATTTCCCATTCTTTTCAATATTCTATATAAGATATTAGGATCCACACTGTTGGGTGTCTTTGTATAGTCAATAAGACACACGTAAACTTACTTCCAGTATTCTCTGCTTTTAGCCAAGATCCATTTGACATCAGCATTGATATCCTTTGTGCTACGTCTTCTTCTAAAACCAACTTGAAATTTTGAATTACCTTCAGCAAAATTTTATTTATCAATTACATTAATTATATTGTCGTATAATTTCCACATTCAATTAGGTCACCATTTTGAGAGTGGGCACACATATTGCTCTCTTCCAGTGAGTCAGTCAGGTGACCAAATTCCTCGGCATATGCAAGTGAGTGCTTCCAGCCCTTCACTGACTTGCAGAAACATTTCAAGTGGTATTCGGTCAATTACTAAAGCTTTGTTTTTCAATAGTTGCTTCAATGAAGCTTTGATTTCTACCTCCAGAACCATCCATACTTGCTCATACACTATCTCTAGAAATAGTTAACTATCAACTAGTTTTTTTTTTGTATGATGACTGTATATTTCTTCCATCCATCCTATGCTATTCAATATTTTACTTATAGAAGGTTTCACTACTGGAAATCCAAAGCTTGAAATTTTTCCTCAGTTCTTTAACTTGAAATATGCTGAGATTGAGCTTGTTCTTCCTTTTGATGGTTTTTTTTTTTTTTTTGGCATCACTGCTCTCCGGTGGTGGGAGTAGAAAGCCCAGCCCCACTGCTGGAATTGAACCTCCGTCCCAGTGGGCCGCAGTCCCGCGCACAACCACTATGCCAGCCACCGGGGCTCAGCCCCCTTTTGATGTTTCTAACTCTGGTCTTTGCACATTTCATGATCATACTTTGACTTCTCGAGCTGTCCTTTGAAATTTTTTATTCAGCTCTTTTTCTTCATCATTTCTTCCATTTACTTTCCTCTGCTTTCAAAAGTAAGTTTCAGGATTACTCCTGGTGTCCACTTTGATTTTTCTTCCTTTCAGGTCTTTTTAATGACCTTTTGTTCTCTTCATGTTTGATACTCTTTGTGTTATCCCATCACTGGTCAAACCTTCAGTCAGTAGTCTTTAATATGTCAAATAGTCTTGAGATGTTCTCTAACTTCAAGTGGGTTGTACTTAAGGTTGCATTTTGGCTCTAATGGACTTGTTTTAATTTTCTTCAACTTCAATCTGATTGGTAAATATAAGTTTGATTTCTCTATTTCATAGTCAGCCCCTGGCCAAGTTTTAATTAATGATACAATGCCAATAATTATCAATTCATATTAATTTTATTTTGAAATCAATTTCATGTTGGTAAAATTCGTCAATTTTTTCATCACTAGCTTTAGTAGTTCATGTTTTTCGTTTTTTGTTTTTTTTGGCATCACTGCTCTCCAGTGGTGGGAGTAGGAGGCCCAGCCCCACTGCTGAAATTGAACCTCCGTCCCAGTGGGCCGCAGTCCCGTGCACAACCACTATGCCACCAGGGCTCAGCCTTTGTAGTTGATGTTATAAATTTGAATAAAAGCCTTCTTAGCAGTATTTACTGGTAGACAGACAGAGATTATAGACTGTCACGGCCTCATACTTCAAACTAGGTCTTGAGATGTTCTTTTTGATGATGAATGTGATGACAACATTCCTCTTGGATTTTCCACTCCTGTCATAATAAACCATACCATTTTCTTATTGAAAATGGCCAACCCAGTTCATTGGAGTTCACGAATGCCTAGGAGATGGGTCTTTATGCATTCATTCATGTCATTTTTCTTGGCTGCCCACTTTCATCTATTCAGACCTCATACATTCCACATTCCACTTGTTGCTAGATATTTGCAGCTATTTATTCTCTTTTTTAGTTGTGTCCCATCATAAAGGAAGGCCCAGAAAACTGGATTCCATCCATATCATTATGATGGACTCTACCTTGAAAAGGTGCTTCTTCCCAAGTCATATTTTGAGTGTGTGAGGGGATCATCTTCTAGTATTATAATTGGAAATCTTTCACTGCTACTCATAAGGTTTTCAATATCTAATCCCTCCAAAGGGGGTAGCCTATTCTTTCTTCATAGTCTGTTCTGAGCCTGGAAGCTCCACTAAAACCTGTTCACTCTGGGTTACCCTGCTGTTATTTGAAATGTCAATGACTTAACAGCATGCAAGTCACCACTGCATGACAAATTTACAACAAATGGTGCCTAGACTCATGTAGAACTAGTCAATTTTCTTTGAGTTACATGATCACCTATATAGAAAGTGCTAAGGAGTCTACAAAATTTACTGTTTCTAAAATTCCTTAGAACTAGTAGACCCCCATAGATTCCTTAGCATTTTCTGTATAGAAGATGATGTAAACCAATGGCCATTTTATGTGGACATTCTTAACTGTGGGTTCACATAAAGCTGCTAATAGTCTGCTGTTGCTGGTTTCTAACCAAAGTCATGGCAACCCTATGTTTGTAAAGTAAAACTACTCAATAGGGTTTTCAGGCAGTGACATTCCAGAAGTGCATCTCGAGGCCTACCCTCCCAGGCACCCCTTGATGGGCCCAAACCAGCAGCATTTCAGTTAGTAATTGAGAATTTAAGCCCACTGGTGTTACCTAGAGGTTCCTGAGACTAATACTAATGTACTGGTGATATGTGTTCAACGCCAAAGCTAAATGAGGTCAGGCTCAAAGCCAAACCCAACTCCTTGCTGTTGAGTCTATTACAATCCATAGTGCCTCCATAGGACCGAGTAGAACTGTCCAATAGACCTCGCCAGGCTTTACAGAAAGAAACTGCCATATCTTTCTCCTGTTTAGCCACTGGGAGGTTGGGTGGGATGGATCTGAACCACCGCTCTTTGGCTCAGCACTTGACTCAGGAGGTCAGGTTAGTAACTGCAGATTCAAAAGGAACACTTCTTTATGCTACCAAAATCATAGTCCAAGGCAGGCAAATTTGTTTGACCTTTTCCTAAACCAAGAGGCAGTTTTTCTTAGTCCACATGTCATATAAAGAGCATCCTTGGGAAAGGGTTGACTTATTCATGGATCTTAGTTCCAACTTCTTACCTCACGTGAAGGTCTTGTTGTTAAGATAATAGAGCTGTCTCCCAACCTTGCCCCAGAACTGTCAACCTCACTGGGCTTCATTTCCTTTTTATGCCTCTGGCTCTCAGACGCATCTCTGAGGGATCGGTTATCCATTGCTGCATAACCACACTGACATATCTAACTCAAAACTATCAATTCCATGCTGACATGGAGATGCCATGTGCTATGGAGCAGTGCTGTGCTTATGGGGTCAGGCCTTCTCCTCAGGTGCCTCTGGGAGAATGCAAATGGACAACCTTTTTGTTAGCTGTCAAGTCCTTAACTGTTTGTGCCATCGGGGACTCTTTGCTGCACAATAACAATGTAGTGACTGCACTCAGCAATGATTTGTTACTTTGCATAGTTCTGAGGGTTGATCGGAGGGATTGCTGAGACATCTGCATTCAGCCGTGGGGTCAACTGAACCAGAAGGTCCACGAAAGCTAGGTTCACATGTCGATTATCAGTGCCAAGCATTGGTCGGAGAACCTCAGTTCTCTACGTGATGCCAATAGGCTATTCTGGCTCCTCGAGGTGGCAGTCTCAGGATAGCTTCCAGACACTTGCCAGAGGAAAGCTGTAAGATTTCTTAAAACCTACCCTCTGAAGTCACACAATGTGGTTTTCATGCATTCTTTTGTTAGAAGGGCAGTCTAGGTTTAAATGGTGTTGAACAGACTTTATCTCTTAAGAAGAGCAGTAAAGTCGCATTAGACATAGTCCTGCATGATGAAGATGGAAGGGATTTGTGGCCCTACTACTGCACCTGTTTTCTTGCTAGCAGAGCTCTGCCTTTAAAAACATGCCTGTATATTTCACCCAACACTTCTAGATGCTTTGAAGGGAGGCTTTTCCCATTACCTCGTTCACAGTCTGACCAGAAACAGAAGTCCTCCTTCTTACCTATGGCATAGACTCCAGTGTGGTGTTTAGAGGCGAAGAAAGGAAGGCTGAAAGGAAAACCTCTGCCAGGAGCACAGAAGGATTTCTTTGAGAGAAATCTGGAGAACACTTAAGGAAGATGGTGATTGGAAGTCCTAGTTAAATGTGTGAAGAGGATGAATTAGCTAGGAGGCTGACTTGGGGGTGGGCTTGACTTTGAGCGAAAGAAAGACGTCCAAAGCCAAAGAAGAAATAGGTAAAATAAGCAAAAAAGAAGGCTATGATATCTGTGAGAGGAACCTGCGACATTGTTCCCCTGCAGAGCAGTGGGAGGGTTCAGGCCACAGCAGTCAATCATTTAACCACCAGAGTTCCTTACTCATTAGCTATAGATACAGAAGAATTAAAAACGTTATAGAAGACTGTTCCCTTAATGCTGGCATGTTTAGACAATGCTGTTCTTCTATTCAAGGTCAAAGATACAGTGAGTTAGAAGCAGAGTCATTGGCCAGAAAGTCTTACGGTTCACAGCTGACATTACACAGAAGATTTCGGCACAGGCGTTATAATGCTAGCACTGCATCTGCTACTATGCAGACACACAGACAGTAACCACAGCTTAGGTATTCAAGCTAGAGTTACAGATGATAGCTATTAGTTCAATCCTTTGAAGGTAGAAGGTGGGAAAGCCAGAGTCACTAAGGCAGTCATTCTCTGGTGTTCTCCAGGCATCAGTGAGGACCCTTTCCTACCTACCTACCCAGGTCTGTCTCAAAGGATGGCTCCTGTATCACAGATCGATGATCCAGAATCCAGCCAGTCTGCTCCAGTTTCTAGGTCAAATTACTTATCTGTAGGTCCTAGAACCATCATGAGGCCAACACAAAGGGTCACACAAGTATTTAGCCTCTTTTTGCACTTTCATTAAAACTGAAAGAACTTGAGAGAACATATGAGGGGGTAGCCCACAATACCCTGAATTGTGCTGGGTGGAACAGAGTTTTGAAGTATGCCTTCTTCCCACTAGGTAAGTATCAAGCAACTTGTTCTGAGTTCATGCACCCAGTGGTGTCACCTGGGAAGGTTCTCTCTGGTCACAGTGAATTTTTTTCATGAAAGCTATTTCACTTGAACCTCATTTTTTGTGATTGCTAATTTAAGAAAACTCTGTGAGGTTGTGAAATTTTGTTTCCAGTTCAGGGGGAAAAAAGTCACAGAAACTGTTGTGAGGTTGAATACAGATTATTAGGACAGTTCTGTGGGGAAAACTCAAGCATACATGTGCTTTTCTCATTTAAAAAAAAAGGTGAAACGTCGATTGATGACAAACCTTGTTCAGGACATCTGTCAACTTTCTGAATGGATGAAAATCTCAAATGATAGTGCATTTAGAGTTTGTTTCACCAGGTCAGACTGTTAACACATTATAGACCAGATATTTTAAAATCAAGAAGCAAAAAATCAAGCAACCAATTCAATGTGAAGGGCTGGGGAAGTCGTGAAGAGCCAAAACCCATGTGCTAGTCAACACATTAAAGACCGGATAAACTTGGAATCTGTCTGCAATGTATTAATCAATCTTTCTATTTAGAGATTTTGAAAAAATTATGTAACAGTGTGCCTCAAAAAGGCCTGATTTGTAGCAGACAGGGGTCTTGACTGATTTTGCCACCACAATAATGCACCTGCTCATGCAGCCATGTCAGTGTGGGTCTTTGGGGCAAAAAAAACCAAAACAACAGCATGTTTCTCTTGCCCCACACACCTTACTCACCTGACCTCAGTGCATGTGACTTCTTTTTGTTTCCAAGTATAAGAGGACAACAATTTGATGATGTATAAGAGGTGAAGAATAAAATGAGGGAGGTGCTGTCAGTCATTCAACTAGATAAATTTGAAAATGCTTCCAAGAATGGGATCACAGATTCTACAAATGTATTAAGTGTAATGGCGCATACTTTGAAGGTGATATGGTAGATTTATGTAAAATTTAAATACATAGCTGTGTTAGTCTGGGTAGACTAGAGAAACAAACTCATAGACATGCATATGTATATAAGGGAGAGGTTTATATGTAAAAGGAATGGAATATAGAGAAAGCATCCCAACCCCATCCCGTCCAAGTCCACAAGTCTGATATTAGCCCACATGTCCTATTCCAGTCTATAAAGTCTCCTTCTGATTCATGAGGCACATGCAATGATGCCAGGACAATCACAGGCCAGTGGGTGCAGAGTCTTGTGTATCCATGGTGGTAGAAGCATCTCAGCACTGGCAAGGGCCTCTCTGTAGCTTCTCAAGCATCTCAGCTCCAGTAGGAGTCTCTATGTGGCTTTTCTGGCTTCAGAGGCCTGGTTCCATCATGTGGCTTCTCCTCCTGCTTCTCCAGTTTTCAGGATTCAGGATCTATCAGCACGCTTCCATGTTATCTTGTCAGTAGACCCTCCCCAAGAGACTGAGCCAAGTCTCTCACCTCCAATTGGGAGATACTGAACGACTTCCCAGAATTCTCAGGTGAAAGCCATTCCCAGACAGAGCTCTCATTGGCTATCTCCAGATTGACAGGCTAGACTCCACCCCTACACTCCCAATCATGAAATTAACATAAGAGTACATGACTGCCACAAAAGCTTTGAAAACAAATCTGTATTGGGGGGGAGGGACTTTCTCATATTCTTACTTCTACACTTTATTAATGTAAGAAAGACAGTGGACTTATGTTCCTCATACCTCTTACATGAGAATAGTCATAGCTAAAACCTGGGAGCCATTCACAGGTCCATCAACATGTAAATAGATAAACGCATTTAGATATTTCTATGCAAAGGAATAATGCCCAGTAATAAACACCTTCATATACACCCAATGGCATGGATGAGGTGTTTTGTTTTTTTTTTTTGGGGGGGGGCATCACTGCTCTCCGGTGGTGGGAGTAGGAGGCCCAGTCCCACTGCTGGAATTGAACCTCCGTCCCAGTGGGCCGCAGTCCTGCGCACAACCACTACGCCACCGGGGCTCAGCCCGAGGTGTTTTCTTAAATAATGCTGAGTTTAAAAGTCTTATAAAGCCCCATGGAGACCCACCCCAGTGCTGAGATGCTTCAATTGCCACTGGATCCACAAGACTTTCCACCCACTGGCCTGTGATCTTCCTGCATTTAGCATAATTGTATGTGTCGTATGAGTCTGAAGAGGAATTTATAGACTGGTATCAGACATGCGGGCTAATGTTGGACTTTTGAACTTGATCTAACGGGGCTAGGTTATTTTCTCAATATCCAATTGCTTTTGTATATAAAACTCTTTCTTCTACACACACACATACACACACACACACACACAGGTGCGCGCCTTATATAAAAAGAAAATAGGTTGCCAATGCTAAGTTTAAAAACAGGCAAAGTGAATATGGAGAATTTATTTCCACTTTCCCACTGCTAATGACATGCTGACAAGCATGGCGGTTATGCTTTGGGCTGTTAACTACCAGGTCAGCACTTCAAAGCCACCAGCTGGTCTGAGGGAGAAAACTGGGCCTTTCCACTCCCATGAAGAGTCACAGCCTCAGACACCCACGGGAGCACTTCTGCCTGCCCTCTAGGGCTGCACCACCTCGATAGTAGCGAAGTGTACTGCCTTTTATTGACTTATTTGGTCTTCTTACAACATGCTGGCTCTCATGGCAGTTTTTAGGGATGAATGGGTCTTAGAAATCAACAAGTACTGGGGCTGAGTCCCGGTGGCGTAGTGGTTGTGCGCGGGACTGCGGCCCACAGGGACGGAGGTTCAATTCCAGCAGTGGGGCTGGGCCTCCTACTCCCACCACCCGAGAGCAGTGATGACCCCCTCCCCCCAAAAAAAAATCAACAAGTACCTTTGGCCTCAGAAATTTTCCTCCTGTAAACCCTGGATTACTCCTTCTAAACTTTTGATTTTTCAGTTTAGAAAAATAAGTAATTATTGATATGACGATTTGTTAGGAAGCTGCTTCTCCCTTGGGTAGACGACGACGTCTGGGACTACATCTACTGATGCGCTGTCCTGTTCCAGCCCACAGCAACTTTCTTGAAAACCTGGGTGCAGAGAAGTGAAACTACTGGGAATGGTTCCTCTGCCCACAGTGTTTCGAAGTCTCATTAGCATGACGGGGTGGGAGCATGCAAATAAGATGTAGAGCAGGACCGGCCCCAATCAGATCCACACTCGCACACACACACACATCGAGGACAACACTCAGCCTACAGCTTGGGGAGAGGGACCAGCCTGCCAAGCCTATACAGAAGCAAACCAAGAAGGAAAAGGAAAGTGCGAGGGACTAGACCCCATACTGGTACACCGAGCCCTGAAGATTATGCCCCTGCACAGAACTGCTAAGGCACAGAGGGGACTGTCGGACTGACAACAGCTCAAGACACGATGTCCCTTGCTGGAGCACATGGCAACAGAAGACAACACTGGGGAAACACGGCAGGGCGTGAGTCCAGTGTGACCAACCTCACAGTGGGCTACACCAAGAAGAGACTCTAACAGATCAGCAACAGGAGCAGAGCAAAGCCACAAAACCCCTGGGGAGCCCCCGAAATAGACTTCCAGCCAGCAGGGGCAGTTCTCAGACCCCCACCCCCACCCCAGGACCAGTGAAGAGAGAGTCATAAAAGTCAGCAGACAGGCCTGAAATTATGAACGCTTTTTCCTTTTTTGACTATCTTTGTGTGTGTTCTCTTTTTATTCGATTCTTTGTTTTCTTTATGTTTTGTCTCTGTTATTGTGTTTTGCCTACCAATAGAAGATAGGAATGGGAAGCAAACTGGAGGAGAAAGGAACTGGACGAAGGGTCCAGAGAGACCTGGGGGAAGGAGGAGGTGGGAGAAAGGAGGGGTGAGTAAACAATGCCCTAGGGAGAGGAACAAGTAGAGAGTTAATGTTCTTGGAGCAGAGCAATCTAGCTGATAGCAATTACTGATAGGAAGAAAGATAAGTGTGATGGTGGGGCAGGCGGAAGATAAAAGGAGACAGGAAAGATCTAGGAAAAAAAGTTATGAAAAGAGGTATAAACATAGGTTTCTACTCATGTAAATCTATCAATTCATAAAAATAGAGATATTGGCTTATGTATATATATTTATATGGCAATAAATTGAGGAAGGGGACAGACTTTGGGCCTCTGCTCAAACCCTCTCTCAACGAAAGAACACTTTGTTTTAACAACCTGGCATTCTGTGATGCTCACCCTCCTGATACAATCGCTGAAGACAAAGCAGGTGCATAAACAAATGTTGTGAAGAAAGCTGATGGTGTCCAGCTATCAAAAGATATAGCATCCGGGGTCTTAAAATTTTAAAGTTAATGGCTGAGCCCTGGTGGCATAGTGGTTGTGCATGGGACTGCGGCCCACTAGGATGGAGGTTCAATTCCAGCAGCAAGGCTGGGCCTCCTACTCCCACTACCAGAGGACAGTGATGCCTATAAAAAAAATAAAAAAAATTAAAAATTTAAAGATAAGCAAGCAGCCACAGAAGTTAAACAGAAGGGTCACAAGGAAGGGGAAATGTCATGTAGGGTGCAGTATAGCACCGATGAAATGCACAATATTCCTCTGGTTCCTTGAGGCTTCCTCCCTCCTTCCCCCCCCCCCCCCCCCCCATTATCAAGAACTCATTCCTGTTTTTCAGTTCTGACTAGACTAGAACCTGTGCACTGTTACAGATAAGAGCTCAGGACACATGGAATCCAGGTCAGATAAACCCCTCAGTAACAGAAATGGGAGTAGCGTTACAGGAGGAAGGGGGAACTGGTAGCCATGATCAACAAATAACACACACACATACAAGGGGAAAGAGCAACAAAAACCATGGAGGAAGGGAGACAGTGGTTGGTGTAAGATGTGAAAAAAAAATAATTTATAATTTATCGAGGGTTCACAAGGGGGGAAGGGGAAAAGAGGATTAGATACCAAGGATGCAGTGACATGCATGGAGAGGTAACAGAGAAGTAGCATGAGATTATAAGATGGACCAGTGGGCTTCCTGGTCTGCAGAACAAGTAAAGCTGAGTGTCTTTGGGCAGGAGGCTGGTTTGGAGAGTAGGTTGTCCTTTGAGCATTTATCAGCACAAAAGGAACTTTGTAAAACTTGCCCAAACCAAACAAAGCCAAAGGGCTGTGTGGTTTCTCAAAAGACCTACGTGCCTGATAACATGGCTGAGAAAAAGCACTACAGTGGACTATATCCCTAATATCCTCTTATCTTGACTTGTTGTAACCTGCTAACTGCTCTAATAAAGCCCCATGGTCATGAATCTTGTGAGTTCTCTGTGATGATTGCTGGCAGATATTGAGTTATATGAAAGGGAGGCTAGATCCATAGAGGGAGGAGAGAAATCCAGGGTAGAGAGTAGGATAGAATATAGCAGAAGGGATTGAGGAGTGGTTTCAACTGTTGAATACTGAGTTGATGGTCTGAAATATAAATCCCCCCCCCCAACTTACATTTTAAAAAACTCCTCAGAGGAACAAGCAGACGCAATCTATTTTCAAGAATCCATGAGGTACCCAGGGGGAGAAAGTTTGTCATAAGTGAAACAGAATTGACATGCTTGACTCAGTAATGAAAAACTCACCCACCCAAATAAAAAGCCAACCTCACTGCAACACATGGATCCCAACTGACAGCAACCCAGGATGACAGCATCAAGTGCCCTGCAGGGTTTCCCAGGCTGTAATCTTGACAAAGGCAGCCTGCCCCAGCTCTCTCCCTGGGAGGGCATCTTGGATTCAAACACCCAATCTTTCAGTTATTAGATAAGCAGCTAATTAATCACAGTGCCACAAGAATGTCTACAGCCATGTCTTCTACGGAGTATGCCTCATTCCTTGTTAATGTAGGTCAAAGGTTGCATTGTGAATGCATACTTAAATACCTATCTCACTAAAATAATTTGTAAGTTATCAGGCCCAAGGAAATTTGGTTGGAAAAATTTTCAAAATTCCACTCTAGATCTTCTAAGAACCACAAAAGCCAGAGTGACATTCTTGAACTTTGCAACAAGTTCCAGTTGCCTGAATAACAAAAACCCCTTGATCTTACTTGCGTAACTTCAAGACCAAATATAATAAGAAGCTGTTTATTTTCACTTATGTCTATAATTGTGATGCAAAAGTAGAGCAAAGATATTTTAAAACACTTTTCTAAGTGCGTAGCAGTCTCCCATTACTCCTGGGGCTCAGTCTATGCCAATCCATGGCAGAGTTGGACAAATGGTGAGGTAAAGTGTATTTATTCCACTTTTAAAATAATATTGAAGATATTATTAAATAGTATATTTAATGACATAATTAAGCTATATTTAATATATTTGCTACTAATAGTATTCCGTTTTATTGCAGAACCTGTTCCTCTAGCTGGAGCTCTGGTGGCCTTGTGGGTTGCACCATGATCTGCTAGCCACAAGTTCAGTGGTTCAAACCTACCCGGCACTCCTCAGAAGAATGAGGACATTGTCTACTCCTGTAAAGATTTAAATCTTAGAACATTGCAGGGACAACTCTACTATGTCCTGTAATGGAGCTTTTGTTAGTCTGGCAGTGAGTGAGTGGGTGAGTGAGTGAGTCATTGAGTGAGTGAGTGAGTGGGTGAGTGGGTGAGCGAGTGAGTGAGTGACAAAGTGAGTGAGTGAGCGAGTGACTGAGTCACTGAGTGAGTGGGTGAGTGAGTGAGTGAGTGAGTGAGTGAGTGACAAAGTGATTGAGCGAGTGACTGAGTCACTGAGTGAGTGAGTGGTGAGTGACAGAGTGAATGAGTGAGTGGCAGAGTGAGTGAGTGAGTCCGTCCTCCTGTATCTAGAGGAGAGGCAAGGATAAGAGCAATCGAATCTAGTAATACCAGTTTAGCGCCAATAAGGTATCTTCTTCTCCCAGCTTCTTTCAGACTAGGAGTGTGATATGCCACTTGACAAATTTACTTGGTATTTTCTAGTTAAACACAGAATTATGCCCTGAATAGGGAAGATAGGTGTGGTACAATCTCATGTTAGACAACCTTATGGTTAGCCAGTTAGGCATGTAGGGTGGGCTTTCTAGAGATGCAAAACTAATGAGGTTTATATCTGTACATACATGTATATATGCGTCAGTCTGCAAAAAAGGTTTATATAAAGGAAATGGCCCACACATTTGTAGAGGCAGTCAAGTATCTTGGAAAGAGGCCACGTTTAGAGGCATTCTCACTAGAAGGAATCAGTGGATTCGGTTACATATTGGGCTGCCTATCATAGGGTCAGCAGTTCAAAACCACTGGGCATTCCCTGGAAGAAAGATGAGGCTTTCCACTCTCATAAAGATGTACAGTCTCAGCTTTCCATAGAAACCGTTCTACCTAAAGGGTTGCTAATCAATAGCCGTGGGTCCGAATTCAGAGCTTTTCAATTGGTACACCATGAAGTCCTGGTAGTGCAGTGGCTTACACATTTGACTGCTAAACACAAAGAAGGCAATTTGCTCCACTAGCTGGTCCATGGGAGAAAGATAATGCTTTTTGCTCGTGAAAGATTTACAGTTTCGGAAACCCAAAGGAGCAGTTCCACCCAGGCCTATGTTGGGTGGGCCACTGTAGAAATTGACTCAGTGGTAATGAGTTTTTGGTAACCGCCAAACCACCAAGAATCCTGGCCCAATCAAGTTGGCACAAAATTTTAGCTATCAGATATGGGGAAGTCATCACATATGTACTGCATGCCTGTAGATACCATATTCACAGAAGTACAGTGATGAATACTGGGATGCTGATATTTCTAAGGCATTTCTCTTCTTACACATACACGTGCATACTGAAATGGAATGAAACGATCGTGAAATTCAATAAGACAAAGACAGATTATCCCGTTTAAAAATGGGCAGAGGACATGACCAGACACTTCACCAAAAAAGACATTCAGACACTCAACAAGCCTATGAAAAAATGCTCGTGATCATTAGCCTTTTCAGTGATGCAAATCAAAATAGCAATGAGATATCTTGCCTCAGCCTTCATAGAAAAGTTAAAAAAATAACAAATGCGCATGAGGGGCTGAGCCCCAGTGCAGGACTGCAGCCCACTGGGATGGAGGTTCAATTCCAGCAGCGGCTCCACAGGAGGAAAGGCTGGGCCTCCTAATCTGACCACCAGAAGGCAGTGATGCCCAAAAAACAAAAAAACACAAACAAACAAATGTGGATAAGGGTGTGGAAAGACTGGAACTCTCATAAACTGCAAGTAGAACTTAAAATTGTGCAACTACTGTGTATAAGGTGTTTTTAGAAAGTTAGAAATAGAAATGCTTCTACTTAATGTATGAGTGTATGCTTTCTTATATGTACTAGAGAAATGAAAGTCATGATACAAGCAAATATATGCACACCACGTTCATAGCAGCACTAGTTATAATAGCTAGTTATAATAGAAAGACAGAAACAAAACAATCTAAGTGCCCATCAGCAGAAGAGCGGATAAACATACACACAATGGAAGACTGTGTGACATTAAAGAATAATAATGATTCTGAAAAATATCCCATAACATGGATGAACTCAAAGGACATCATGCTGAGTGAAATTAGTGGAAATCAAAAGGAAAGCTATTGCATGAAACCACTATTGTAAAAAAAAAAATCAAGAAAAAAAATCTTCACACTAAAAGAAAACCTTATTAATAGTTACTAGGGTAGGGAGAAAGAAGGGGAAACTTTGACCCAGAATGTAGACATATGTTAACTTGTGTGAAGATGAAGACAATTGAGAATAAGAGGGAGCTCAGCAAAAATTATGGAGTCGGGGAAAGCACCAAGAGGCATACAAGGGTTAAAAGCAACAAAAGGAAGCATTTTAAAAATACATTTTTGCAGTAATAGTGATCTGTGAGTAGATTCATGGATAGACATACAGGCTGAATGGGTGTGGGAAGATGGGTAGAAGCATACAGATATATTTGTCTATCATTGCTTCAAATACTTCCCCAAATGTGGCAGGACACAGAGGGGGCATATAGGCTTGCCAGAGGATTTGTACATGTGCATTCACCTTTGCTGCAGCTCTACACAGGACCATGGGTTCAGGACCATGCATGGCCTGGAGGCAGGCACATCATAGTCCGTAAGGACGATGTTCTACATCCTACTTGGTAAACAGCCACTGGAATCTTAAAGCTTGTGAGCAGCCATCTAAGGTCCAGCTCTTGGTCTCTCCCCATGTGGGGCAAATGAGAGTGAATAAAATCAGAGACATACGGAAACAATTGCTACCGTGGATGCGTGAGAAGCCCAACGTCAGTATCCAAGTCACTGAGATCAGAACAACCCGGTGGTGTACTGATGCCATTACCTAGGGCTCGGAAGGGGTCACATCAACTTGTCCTGGACAGAGTGGGAGAAAAATGTAAGAAAAAAAACTGAAATATTATCTAAAAGACCAGTTTACTAGGGAGAATAGAGACCGGTGGAATCCCCAAGACTGTAGCCTCTAGTTGGCCTTCCAGTCTGAAAGTGAGCTCACCCCATGGCTCAGTTTTCAGCCAAACCATGGGCAGTTCTTTATAAGGGGAATGTGTCAGGTCAGTTGTCTAGAGCAGGCACTGGCAAATGGCAGGTCTCAAGTGATGTACATGCAGCTCTTTCAGTAAGTGGCTCTGAAGCAAAATTGAAAAAACATTTAAAGGATAAAAGTCAGATAATAGTGATTCCATTTGTTTGTGAACACGTATTTGTGGCTCTCGAATAATTTTCAAATTGTGCTGAGGAACAGAATTGGCTCCTCTGTCTCAAAGGTTTGCCAACCCCTGGTCTCGAGAAACAAATCCAGTGACCCTGATGCATGTATAAGAAAGAGCTTTATGTCAACAAATAATCTTGTATCAAAAGCAGGCATCCCATCTCAATCCAATACAAGTCCACATGCTTGATGCAAGCCAAGGCAGACTGGTCACAGAGACGCGGGAAGCGGGAAGCAGGAAAATCATAACCGGTGGGTGTTGAGTCTCATGAATCCAAGATCAGTGGAAGGATGGCAGGATGCCAGCAGCTCTCATGGTTGGGCAGCCCACGTGGGCCTCCCCTGGAGGCAGAGTCCCAGCAAGCGAGAAGGCAAAATGAATTCAAGTTGGCATGAAATCATCTAATAACCACAGGGGACGATAATGCTAAAGAGGTAAGCATGCCCTAGAATAATCAACCATTTGTGATCAAAAGGGCAGCATCTGTCCAAGGAGACACTTCAGGAAGGCCAGGAAAGAAGGAACCATGTAACTAAGAGAGACAGGGAGAAAGTGAGATTAGTGACGGCACATTGTGGCGGGGGAGGAGGGGGGAGGTTACTGAAACAAATGACATGAAACAAAATGTCCACCAATTGTTGAGTGGGAAACTGATGTGTAAGTCTCCACCCAACTCACCATAAGAAGTTAAAATAAGTTAATTATTTAAAGGGCAGGAAAAGAAATAAAAGATGATGATACGGTCCCACAAACTTTTGAAGCCCCTTCATTTATCTGGATGTATATGTGCTGAGTCTGTTATTGTTGTCAACTGGAAGTTAGACTAAGAGAATCTAGCTTGGTCTAGGCTGCTCAATAAGATAAAGAGCCCCAGTAGTGCAATGGGAAGGGTCTGGCTGATAACCAAAAGGTCAGTTCTTTGAATCCATCAGCCACTCCTCTGGAGAGAAGCCCTAACAATTTGTTCCCATAAAGTTTGCAGTCAGGAAAATCAAGAGGTCGTTTCTGCTGTGTTATAGAAGGTCACCGTGAGCTGGAATCTACTCAATGGCACACAACCACTACATCAAGGCCAAGTACTGTTGCGGTCAACAAAGCAAGCAAAGATCCATGCCTTCCTGGAGCTTATTTGTTAACAGAGGAGGCCCCCTGCTTCCAGTTACAGTCAGATCCCAGAGCCACGTGTGAATGAGGTTTGCAAAAAGTTTCTCTCCCTTCCTATTAGCCGGTGTACTCTTCAGATAATTCAAGTCCTAATCCAAACCCACTGAGCTGCCCAACAGAGAAATAACTCTCTTTCCTTTAGTTAGAATTTAGGCTACTTTTTAATATTATAAATAAATCATTGAATTGGGGGCTCTTACAGCTCATAACAATTCATCAGTGGTATCAAGCACATTTGTACATATGTTGCCAGCATCATTCTCAAAATATTTTCTTTCTGTTTGAGCCCTTGGTCTCAGCTCCTTTCCCCCTCCTCTCTTTCCCCTTCCCACTCTCATGGCCTCCTGATAAATGATAAATTATTGTTCTTTTCAGTTCTTACACCGATCGGTGTCTCCCGTCATCCATGTTACTGTTGCTCGCCACCCTGGGAAGGGGGAGATTATTCATCATTGCAGTCAATTCCCCATTTCTCTCCCCGCCCACCCCCACCCCCACCTTTCAGAACCCTCATGGTATTGCCACTCCCATTGCTGTCCCTGAGGGGTTTATCAGTGCTGGATTCTGTGTGTTGAGAGCTCTTATCTGTACCAGTGTACATGTTCTGGTCTAGCCAGATTTGTAAGGTAGAACTGGGATCATCATGGGGTGGGGGAAGCATTAAAGAACTAGAAGAAAGTTGTGTGTTCCGTCTGTGCTGTGCTGCCCCTGGCTGGGAACTTAGAATACTTTTCTTCTATCTCTGCGACACCTACACCTTTCCCTCAAGATCCTCTCTCTTCTCCTGTGCCTTTGACCGTGTCCCTAAATCACTCAACTTTATTTCACTTTGGAAGAGACCAGGGGGTTATCAAAGTCTTCTTTTGAAGTGCGTATCACCAGTCATTCCACGTCACAAGGACCATCTTCCTTCTTGTGTTGATACTTTGAAAGACTTTCTGTCTTTCCCACTATCTTCAGCCAGTGTCATATGCCCTTCATCTTCCCTATAATATGTGCCATGCCCCAAATGGGAGAAAAACAGCATCAGTCTGGCTGATCTCTTATGGTCAAGAAATGGAGTGGCAGAAGGAAATACCTTCTGGTTCTATGGCTTCTTCATGGTTGTTCTTACATTTTGGCCCATTGTCACAGCACCATGTCAATCCATCTTGTCAAGCACCTTCCACTTTTTAAAGCAGTATTTAATTATGAAAAACAATAGTACTGTGCCTCTAATTTTAAGAGCCAGGTCCACAGGTGGTAGGTCTGCCCCTTCTAGGCAGAATGTCACTCTTGTTGGAAAAAGGTACTACTTGAATGGGCTTCTGGTTAATGACACCAAAGAGCATAAACACTTTATTTTCTATATTTTCCCTCATAAAACCAGAGAAAGCTATCTTTAATCCCTTTTACAAGCAACATCTGCCATCCCCACTCAAGCCAGTGATTCCATAGATACACCTCTCAGTGATCTCAGAGGAGCCCGGAGTCCACAGAGTTACATGTTCAACTACTACTCAGGGATCAGAGAAGAACAAACCATATCAGGTTTCTTCATTTTTATCTAAATGGAGAGTACGGGTTCAGAAACTTTGTTTCAAACACAGTAAAGTGAGGAATAATATTTAAGAGACCTTTTAATTATAATAGATTTTTTTCTGGTTGGCTGAGCCCTGGTGGCATAGTAGTTGTGTGCGGGACTGCGGCCCACAGGGTTGATGGTTCAAATCCAGCAGCAGCTCCCCAGGAGCAAGGCTGGGCTTCCTACTCCCACCAGGACAATGATGACACAAGAAAAAAAGTTTTAAAAAAAATAGATTTTTCTGGTTAACTTGGGACTGAGCAAAAACTCCTTCCATCTGTCTATCATTGGAAATACTTTTTTTTTTTTTGCATCACTGCCCTCTGGTGTTCGTGGAAGCTACCCTGTGGCAGCCAGCATGTCTAGTCATCTCCTGCAGCACCTTCCTCTCCTTCACCGCCCCTCCACTCTACCAAACACGGGTTCTTCTCTGGGGGCTGATCTCTGCAGAAAACAGGTCCAAAATATGTAAGTCGAAGTCTTGTCATCCTTGCTTCTAAGGAGCATTTGGCCATACTTCTTTGCCCTTTTGGTAGTCCAGCACCACAGTACAAACCAATCGATTCCTCATTGGCTGGTTTGTTTGTTCTATATCCAACTTTCACATGTATGAAAGTCAGGTGCACCTTATTCCTCAAAGTAATATCCTTGCTTTTCACTACTTTTAAGAGCTCTGTTTATCTCTCTCTCACATCACTGCCCTAGTGGGGAGTAGGAAGCCCAGCCTTGCTCCTGGAGAGCTGCTGCTAGATTTGAACTGTCAATCCTGTGGGCTGCAGTTCCGCACACAACCACTGCGCCATCAGGGCTCAGCCTCTAAAGAGCTCTTGTGAAGTAAATTTACCCAATGTAATGAGTTTTTTGATCTCCTGACTGCTGTTCTGTGAGCATTGACTTTGGATCCAACCAAGAAAAAATTCCTGACATCAGCCTTCTCTCCATTTATAATGATGTTCCCTTGGGTCCACTTGTGAGGATTTGAGTCTTCTTTACGTTGAGCTGTCATCCATACTGAAGGCTGCAATCCTTGCTATTCTTCAACAAGTGCTTCAAGTCCTCCTCTCTTTTGGTAAACAAAGGTGTGTCATCTGCATATCTCAGTTTGTTATTAAACCTTAGTGCCTTTGGTCTGAGGAACCCATTCTCCAGTACTCTATCTGACAATGTTCTGTTCCCAATTTATTAGGTCTTCAATCTGAGAATGTTTCCATGCCATGTATGTATAAGAAGTGTCTATGTCCTCTGAAGTGGGCAGCTGATTTTTTTCTTCATAGTGTATTCTTATTCAGAGGCTCCCCTGAAACCTGTTCTCTTTGGGTGACTGTGGCGGTCATGTACTTAGTGTCAATTTCATGATTGGGAGTCTAGGGGTGGAGTCTGGCCTGTCAATCTGGAGATAGCCAATGAGTAGTCAATGAGCCCTCTGTGTGGGCATGGCTTTCTCCTGAGAATTCTGGGAAGTCTCGAGGTGTTTCCCAGTCAGAGAAGAGAGACTTGACTCACTCTCTCCTGGAGAGATGAACTACTGACAAGACAAGATGGCAGCGTCTAAGGAACGGGAAGAGCCAGAGGAGAAACCACATGGCCTTACCCTGATGGAACCAGACCTCCAAAGCTGGAGAAGCCACAGAGACCCCTGCCAGCACTGAGATGCTCCCACTGTCAATGGATACTGCTAATGGATCCTGAGCCCTGGAAATGAGGAGCCATGGGGAGACCCCTGCCAGTACCGGGACGCCTCTACAGCACGTGTTTCGTGAATCAGAAGGAGGCTTGATAGACTGGTATCAGACATATGGGCTAATATAGGGGTTATGACTTTGAACTGGACTGTGTTGGGATGCTTTCTCAATGTCCCATTCCTCTTGTATATAAACCTTTCCCTTATATCCATATGTGTGTCTATGAATTTGTTTCTCTAGTCTACCCGGACTAACACAATGACCCGGTTGGCATTTGAAATACCACCACTTGTCTGCCAGTTTATCATACTGTAGGGCTTGTGTGATGCTGTGATACTGGAAACTATGTCACTGGTACTTCAAATGCCAGCAGGGTCATCCAAAGTTTTAATCTCATTAGTATCTATTAGCTATTATTTATTGGAATACAAATAACTCATTGAAACTTTAAGGTTAAATAAGCTAACATTCTGAAAATCCTATTAAATAATTAAGTCTTGTGGAGAGGGTTGTTGTTGTTGATGCTTTTCTCTCCCCAAGTCGCTGGTTGGGTGGGGAACTATATGTCTGTACACGTGTGTGTACTTGTAAGCCTGGACATAAATCTCGTTGCTTACAGTCTCTGTTTGGCCCATGGTTCAATGATCCTTTCTTTCTCCAGCCATTGGCCTCCCAATTCTCTGCAATTGCTCACCTAGAGTCGTGCTTTAGACTTGACCCTACCTACCTGGCCTTTGTTGATTGGACTAGGCATGAGCATGTGGAAAAGTAAGCCATGTGAAATATAGACAAGGAGTGTACAATTGGTCTTTTTGTCTTGCGGCACGTATAATACATAAGTAAATTATTTAATATGATTGATGATATGCGGTGCTATGGGGAAATGTAAAAAGGATTACATATACCATCCTTGGCTTTTGGGATTTAGACTAAGATAGCCGAGTTTAGTCTGGGCTGGTCTCCAAGATCAAAAAGATGTGCGCTGAGAAGAAGAGGAGGGGTAGCTCTGCTCTGCATGCCATGAGGACAGGAAAGCAAACATGGAGTCTCTTCAAAGGACAATCACTGAAGTGGGGGTTCAGAGGTAATAGACAGCGTTCCTGACAGCTTTACAGTTTAGTCCTATTCTCTTTTTGAGATATAACATTAATTTTGTTCTTGAGGGATCCATGGGGGACCCTATGAAATCATGATACATTTTTTTCCTTATTTTATTAAAAGATCATTTCATTGGAGGCTGTTACAGCTCTTATAATTCAATACATCAATTGCATCAAGCATACTTGACATATTTGCCATCATTATTTTCTAAACATTTACTTTTTATTTGAGCCCCTCATAACAGTTCCTCTTTTTTCCCTCTGTCCCCACCTCCTACCCTCATAACCTGTGGCGGTCATGTGCTTATGTTAATTTTATGATTGAGATGTAGGGGTGGAGTCTAGTCTGTTAATCTGGAGATAACCTTTGAGTAGCCAATGAGGCCTCTGTGTGGACATGGCTTTCTCCTGATTCATCTGGGAAATCTCATGAGATTTCCCTCGTGGAGGTGAGAAGTTATCTCCCCAGTTTTTGGGAGTTAGTCTCAGAGATGGTAAATCACGGACAAGACAAGATGGCAGCATCTGAGGAGCCGGAAAAGCCCACTGCTTGGCCCTGATGGAGCCAGACCTCTGAAGCTGGAGAGTCCATGTGGAGACCCCTGCCAGCGATGAGTTGCTTCTGTCACCATGGATGCTATTGATGGACCCTGAGCCCTGGAAGCAAGGAGCTATGGGGGGACCTTTGCCAGCACCGGAACTCTGCACCCACTGACCTGTGACTTTATAAGTCGAAAGGAGACTTTATAGACTGATACTGGGCATATGGGTTAATATCAGACTTATGACTTTGTACTGGACTGCATTAGGATGCTTTCTTAATGTCCTATATCTCTTATATATAAACCTTTTCTTTATATCCATATGCATGTCAATGAATTTGTTCCTCTAGTCTACCCGGACTAACACATAACCCTTGATATTATGAATTACTATTATTTTCATATCTTACACCAATTGCTATTTCCCTTCCCCAATAGTTTCTATTGTTCTACCCCAGGGGGACAGAAGGAGTGTGTATTATATGTCGATCATTACAGTTGGTTTCTCTTTCCTTACCTCCTCTTTCCACCTTCCCCCTGCCATCCTGGTTTTGATACTCCCGCTCCTGCTCCTGAATTCCATGTGTTGTGAGCTCTTACCTATTATCTGCTGATCTAGCACTCAGTGAAAGATAGGACTGGGTCGTGATAGTGGGAGATGAGGAAGCCTCGCGTAACCAAAGGAGTATTATGTGGCTCACTGATGCAATACTGCATCCTGGTCGACTCTTTCCTTCCTTGTGTCCCTTCTGTGAGGGGATATCCCATTGTCTACCAAGGGGTTTTGGATCTCCACTTTCACCCCCCCTCAGTCTCAACAATATGATTTTGGGGGGCTTGTGTGGGGTATTCTGATGCCTATTACCTCATGATCACACAGGCTAGTGTGCTTCTTCCATGTGGGCTTGATGCTACTCTGCTAGATGGCTGCTTTGTTGCACTTCATGCCTTTAAGATGCCAGGCACTATATCTTTTGATAACCAGTCACCATCTATTTTGTCTTCAGAAATCATGCTGGGAGGGTGAGTGTCAAAGAATGCCAAGTTATTAGAACTAAGTTTTCTTGTGTTGAAGGAGGGCTTGAGCAGAGGCCCAAAGTCCATCAATGTATTTCCATATAAATATATCTACATAGGCTATTACTTCTATCTTTATGAACTAATATATTTACATTCTCTCTCTCTCTTTCTCTCTCGCTCTCTCGCTCTCTTTCTCTCTCTCTGATGGCTATACCTTTATCCATAGTTTTGCTTTCTAGATCTTTCCTGTTTCCTTTTATCTTCCTTCTGCCTATTACTCTTGCCCTTCTTTTGCTTTTTAGAAATTCCTCTCAATTAGACTGCTGTTGCTCCAACACCCCAGGATCTCTACATCCACCACGCTGCTGCTTTTACTTCCCTAGTTGTTCCCCGGTCTGTGACATGGTTTGCTCACTACCCCCTTCCACCACCTCATCCTCTCCACAAGTTCCTTCGGAACCATTGGTCCTGGTGCTTTCTCCTTGAGCTTGATTCCCATGCCTATTTTATATAGATAGGCATTTTTCCCCTTGATTAAGCTGTGATTCCCTTTGTTCTTTGCAGTCAGAGTATTGACAGCAGCAGTAATAATATTAATATCATAACCAACATTTACTGAGAACCTACTATGTACCTTGCACTGTGCTTAGCACTTTAAACACTTTTAAAAATCTCACTAAGGGTAAGAATAATTTTTCTCTCACTTTTTATAAATTTATTTTCCAATCATAGACATTTTCCTAGAACCTAAAAGTCACAGTTATTTGAGAAAGTTTGAGAAGTACATAGAAGTGTGAAGAAAGGAAAGCCTATATCATAATTCCATTACCAGGAGACAATAGCTAACAGGTTCTATTTGTTTACACCTAAGAAGATATTTCATTCATTCCCCTCATCCTGTTCTGCCCCTCCTTGCCCAAGTTCTGATCTTTTCATCCAAACTAGTAAGTTAAAAGAGTCAAGCATGCTATAATATAGTGTTAACATACTAATAACACACACACACACACCCAAAAAAAACCAAACCCACTCTTGTTAAGTTAATTCTGGCTCATAATGACTCTTTGTAGGGTTTCAAAGTTCTTGTAATTTTTTTTGTTGTTTTGGGGTTTTCTTGGAGGGGGGCATCACTGCCCTCTGGTGGGAATGGGAGGCCCAGCCTTGTTCCTGGAAAGTTACTGCTGGATTTGAACCACCAAGCCAGTGGGTCGCAGTCCTGCACTCAACGGTTTCTATAAATTTTTATGAGTGCAGACAGCCTTATCTTTCTTCCTCCAAGTGGCTGGTAGTTTTAAACTGATGACCTCATGGTGGGAAGTCCACCACTTACTAATAATACAAGAAAATGTCAACCTGCCTATTGAACACAAGGAAGCTATCTCATCTATCTCTGCATTCCAAACGCATAGTACAGAATCTTCTATATATGAGGTATTGAATGGATTTATCATATTTCACATCTCTCAACTGTACATCTGAAAAATGTTGAAATAGCACATGTGTTTTGTTACCTACAGATTTACCACAATAAAAGCAAAACATAGATTCCAATTTAATTAGTGTTTTTAACTGATCTCTCATTATATTTTTAAAAACCACACACAAAGACAAGAAATGAACTTCTAACATTAGTACATATTGGGATCTATCAATCTAAGATTCTACATTTAGAGTTTTCTGGTTAGGACTGAATTTATCATGTAATTGATTAACAGGAAATTTCCTATGTCCTGAAAGTGTTGATTAGTTTCGGTTATGATTAGAGGATGAAGCAGCCCTGATTAAATTTCCCTACTACTTAATTGTCCTTAGTTTCTGGACAAGCCTCAACATAACTGAACTCTTCAGTTTTTGCAAAACTGTTTTTATCTAGGTAGCTCACATTACAAGAACCAGTTAGGTTCTGGAATTACTTGGAAAAACTCAAAAGGTAGAAGTTGCGCAAATCCTTAGCACTTTGGCTATACAAATCAGCCGGTGCTGGCTACCAATTATAAATGAAGTTACATTTCAAGTTAAACCAGAAATCTGGAGTTCAATTTCTGGTTCTTACAATCTGCCACCGTCATTATTATAATGACATTTGACTGATTATAAGTTATAGATAACATGGCATATATTTAAAATCTTAGTTTAAAAAGAATATCAAAGAATAGGGCTGAGCCCCAGTGGCATAGTGGTTAAGTTCAGGACTGCAGTCCATGGGCTTGGTGGTTCAAATCCAGCAGCAGCTCTCCAGGAGCAAGGCTGGGTAGCTCCCACGACCACCAGAGGGCAATGATGCCCCCCCAAAAAAATAATCACATGGCTATTAAATGAGCTGATCTGACTCATTTAATTTTACAGAACCTTAGTTAGTACATTATATAGTCCCATTCTTTATCTGCTTTTTAAAATTCTAGTTTTAGACTTTTGTACATCCACTGACAAAGAAATATTTTGAGCTAAAACTTGGTGGAGCTGAATGGCAACCAACAGAAACTGAATAATTTGATAACTGTTTGCTTGAAGATTGTTCTTATGTTATAAAGAATGTGTAAAAATTGAAAAGAGCTGGTAGCGTGGAGGGATGGTGGAATAGAAAGTGGGATCCAATTTTAGGGATCCACATATAACCTCCTCTCTGGGGCACGGACAACAGGGAAGTGAGTGAAGGGACATATTGGACAGTGTACAATATGAAAACGTAATAACAATTTGTAAGTTATTAAGGGTTCATGGGGGAGGAGAAGGGTGGATAGAAGGGAAATATGGGGAACTGGTACTGGGGGCCTAAGTGGAGGGAGAATGTTTTACGAATGATGATGGCAACAAGTGTGCAAATGTGGCCTGCACACAATTGATGCATGTATGGATCGTGATGGAAGTTGTATGAGCCCCCTATAAAATGATTTACAAAAGGAAAAAAGGACGGGGAAAGAGGGCTCAAGGGCTCAAGTGGAAAATATTTGAAAATGAATATGGCAACATGTGTACAAGTATGCTTGATACAAATGATGTACTGAATCTTATAAGAACCCCCAATAAAATCATTGAAAAAAAATTGAAAAGAGGAGATGGAGAGTTTGGAGATAAATGTAGGCTCATGACACTTCATAAAAATGAAAGAAAAGGGGCTGAGCCCCGGTGGCGTAGTGGTTGTGCGCGGGACTGCGGCCCACTGGGACCGAGGTTCAATTCCAGCAGTGGGGCTGGGCCTCCTACTCCCACCACTGGAGAGCAGTGATGCCCAAAGAAAGAAAGAAAGAAAGAAAGAAAGAAAGAAAGAAAGAAAGAAAGAAAGAAAGAAAGAAAGAAAGAAAAGGGCCGAGCCCCAGTGGCGTAAGAGGTTGAGTGCGGGACTGCAGCCCGCGGGCTTGGCAGTTCAAATCCAGCGGCAGCTCTCAGGAGTGGCACTGGTAGCGCCCACGACCACCAGAGGCAGCGATGCCCTCCTCCAAAAAAATGAAAGAAAAGTGATGCCTCCCAAAAAGCAAAAAATGAAATAAAAATAGCAGTCAGGGGAGTTGTGGGTGACAGCCTTTTGAATGTTTCCTGATTTGCTTCAAAAGCAAAAGTTTAGAGCCCAAATTAGGGTGAGACACTTTCACTTTTTTACCAAATAAGAAAAATCACTGCCAGCGAGCTGCTTTAGACTCATAATGACCCATAGGGCAAGGGAGAGCTACACTTGTGGGGTTTCCTCGACGATCACTCATGATGGATGTAGAGAGCCTCACCTTTCTCCCATGGTGGCTGGTGGCTTCTAACTGTGGCATAACCACTACCAGGGGTCCTTCTGGTTTCTCACATCTAAGAAGACCATGTTTACTCACTGTATATACCTGTGTGTAAGCCAAGTTTTTCAGAACCTTTTTTACGCAGTTTTTTGTAGTAAACTAGGTGCCTCGGCTGATAGGCGGGTTGGCTTATACTTGAGGATATACGGTATATATTTCATGAACTGCAGTGAAAATCTCAGCAAGTCCAGTTGCGGACTCGTAAGGAAGCCCACATATCAGACGGTTGATGTTGGGTACCATCCGGTTGGTTCCAAGTCATGCGACCCTCTGGATGGCTGAAGGAAATACCGCCTGAACCTGCGCCATCCTCAGAGCTGTTGTTCTGTCTGAGCCCATTGTTACAGCCACCATGTCCATCCATCCTGTTGAAGATCTTCCTCTTGTTCGCTGCTCCTCTGCTTTCCCAAGCATGATGTCCTTCTTCAGGGACTGGTCTCTCCTGACAACGTGCCCGAAGTGCTACTTGAGGTGAGCCTCACCACTCTTGCTTCTAAGGACTGTACTTCCTACAAGACGGATTTGCTTGCCCCTTTGTCAGTCCTGGTACTTTCCACTTCCTTCTCCAGCACCACAACCCAAATGAATGGATTCTTCTTCGTTGGTTGCTGGATGGTGATAACCAGAAATTGACACAAATTAGTTCACGTGAGAGCACATTGGAGGTTCTGGGGCAGATTCTCACCTGAGAGACCTGGTCCGTGCATACCATGAGCAGCCCCCACTGGTCTGTTGGTGAGAGCTGGTGTATTATGAGGAGGACTCATCAGAGCTACCAGATGAAGACAAAGAAGAAAGCCCTGGAGATCTAGTTCTGAAAATCAACAAAAGCCCGAGGGATTCTACCAGGCAATCATGGGAATGGTGCGAGACTGCACAGCACTTCACAGAGACCAACTCAGCACCAGCTAACAAGTATAGCTCAAATTGAAGGGGGCTTGTTGTAAGGAAACCGTGTCGATGCGATCCAAGGAAGACTGCATCATCAGGACAAAAACTAGGCCAGGCCAGTTTTCCTTAGCAGATACCTACCAGTGGGTAGAGAGCTGAAGACTGTCTTATCTCCGCTATAATTCCACACAAAGTTCCATCTGCTAGTCAGTATTTTATCAAGCTCTCTCTCATAATATTTTGTTTGGTTCAGCTCTGCCTCTGTACTGACTTTTCTTGGGTCAGGTTTCACTGCCTGTCTAGTCAGCGGTAAGAGGTGTGGATTGGAAGTGGGTAGAGATGGGAAAGAAAGGATAGAGGAGAGGGGGGAAGAAATGACTTGCTTATGTGGGAATGCAATAGGTGAGGCAGCAGCTCTCCTCTCTCTTCCAATCAGATAAATGAGGCCATCCTGCCTTGGCTGTGGTGAAACATTTGTCATGATGCTATTCTCTTCATTATTTTAAGCCACTTGAAGCAAACAGGACACTGACATCTCAAGCTGCATAATCAGCAATACACTGTAACATGATTGCTGGAAGTTTAATTACCATGGAAACTTCCAGTCCTGTGGTCATTTATCTTCCTCCCACTAACAACTTGTGGAGGTGTTACAAAGAGGCATGTGTCCAACTTATAACTCAAAAAAAGTCCCCATTTTACCACTCTTCCTACTACAAAAACCAAACATTTGAGGAGTTTCCTTGGCTTAAAAAGTAACTGAGAATGTTGTTTCAAAATATTATTTAGCAATATTAATTCAGGGGAAGTTTTCTGGGATCTATTTATTTATCTTCTTTACTAGATCTCTAATATCCTTAATCAGATTGATCATAATCCCTGGATTATGATAACAGCCCCAATTGGTCCAGGGATTTTATGATTTGTGAAGTATATGCCAATGAAATATTTTTTAAATTTGACGATAATGGATCTGTCAATTTCATTCTTCCATCGTGCCCTTATTTATTATCCTGCTTCGCCTTGTATCTCAAGTGTAGCTATTATGCTGATCTTTGTTTTTGGGTGTTAAAAGAAGGATGTCTCATAGTACACCCCTTCCCATACCATCATATGAATGCTGCTGAAGCAACTCTAAGTAAGTAAATATAACTCATGATACAGGTCATTAAAAGTGAAGAGAGTTAAGCATGGAGACTGCTGTTCTTAGGTGCCCATTGAGTCAATTCCGACTCGTGGGCACCTGTGTACAGCTGAATGAAATGCTGTCCAGCCCTCTGCCATTCTCACGATTGTTCTTATTTGCGAGTCCATTGATGCAGCCTCTGTGCCCATCCCTCTCACCGGGGGCTTCCTTTTTTTGGATGCCCCTCTACTTTAGCAGGCCTGGTGTTCTTTTCGAGGGACTGGACTCTTCTGAAGACATGCCCAAAGTATGTGAGGTAAAGTCTCAGCATCTTTGCATCTTAGAAGCATTCTAAGACAGATTTCTTTCTTCTTTTGGCATAGTACTTTGCATAGTATTTTCCATAGTCTTCACCAGCACCAGAATTCAAATGCATCTTGTCTTTTTTGGTTTTCCTTACTCAGTGTCCAACTTCCAAATGCATACAAGGCAAATGAAAATCCCACGGCTTGGGTCAGGCATACCTTAGTCCTCAAAGCACCACCCCTACTCTTCCACTCTCTAAAGAGGTCCTGTGCAACAGATTTAACACAATACATCTTTTGATCTCCTGACTACTGCTTCCATGAGCATCGATTGTGAATCCAAGCAAGAAGAAATCCTTCAATATTGTCTCCGTTAATCATGTGTCACCTATTGGTTCAGTTATGAGGATTTTGGTTTGCTTCGCATTGAGTTGTAATCCATGATCTTTGTGTTAGGTTGTCTAGAGATACAAACCAGAGGCGCTCATTTATGGATAAGAAATAACTTTATATTGAGAAGCGACTTTATTATTAAGAAGGCACCCCAGCCCTGTCCAACTCAAGTCCTTAGATCTGATGCCTACTATGCCCTCATCAACCTCATGGAGCTGCAGGCCAATGATACCAAAAGGTGATCAGCAAACAGGAAGATCACAAGCTGGCTTATGCAGTCTTGTGGACCCAAGGTCAGTGGATGCGTGGCATGGAACTTACAAGTTTCAGTGTGGGTGTAAAGTGGCAGAGAAAGAGGCAGTTCCCAGAGTCCCTCTCACATCCAAAAGGCCACATCCCCAAGGAGGTGTCCTCAAGTTACTCCTGGTTGAAACGTTTCACTGTATGTCTAACCAAGAATATCTGGTTTGCCATGAAATCATCCAACTCTTCATTATCAAGTGCTTTAAGTCTTCCTCACTCTCAACAAGGATGTCTGTATATCAAAAACTGTTTTTCCCCAATCCTCTTGCCACATTCTTCTTCATTTAATCAACTTTCTCAGATTATGTATCCCTTTTTAAATATCTAACCTAAAGTTGTTGAGAATGTTGTATAGCCATCACCACTATCTATATCCACTATCTATTTTTTTTTTATCATTCTGTCATCACTCTTCACTGAAACAATCTCCTCTTTCTAACCCTGGGAAGATGCTATGGTGGTACAAGAGTGGAGAAAGATTAATTACCAACCTGGAGGGGGGGGAAGGGATATAGTCTATCTTGTACAAAACAAAGATTCCTTTGAGCACTTACTGATGAAAGTGAAAGACTAAATTATGAATTACAGCTGAATGTAAAGAAAACTAAAATGGCTGTGACTAGGAGCAAAAAATTAAATTGTGAAAAAATTCATTCTATTTCAATCAACAATTAATGTGTCTGGAAATAGCAGTCAAGAAATCAAATGTCATACTGCAGGGATCAAATCTTCTACCAAAAAAACTCCTTAAAGTTTTAATGAGCAAAAAATGTTACCTTGATGACTAAGTTTCTCTGACTCAAGCCATGCTTTCTTTTTTTATTGCTTCATAAGCGTGTAAAAACTAGACAAGGAAAAAAGAAGAAACTTGGATTAGGTTGGGGTCGTTAGAGGTGAAAAATCAGTAAACAGAGTGTGATTATGTACACATACATACATACTGTATTTTGTGGGCCATAAGATGCACTTTTTTCCCACAAAAAGTTGAGGGGGGGTGGAAATGAGGTGTGTCTTATGGGCTGAAAGTGTGGTACCCCAGAACACTTTAGTATACTGGTACTATTTGGGTCTGAATATTTTTTCTTATTTTCTTATTTTTCTTATTTTCCTGCTCTAAAAACTGGGTGTGTCTTATGATCAGGTGCATCTTATGGTCCGAAAAAATATGGTACAGATATGTATGAAGAAAGTTATATCAAGAAAATATGGCTCACACAGTTGCAGAAATGATTAAATCCAGTCAAGTTCAAATCCATAGGTGAGGTAGAACTCTGGAGGTCTGTCCTGACTCATATACCTTCCAGAACCCTTGAACCAAGAAGCAGAAAGATGAAGCAAGACCCCCAGCTAGTGGATGCATAGGCTGAAGTCCAAGATTGGTAGGTCAGATGTTCGACTCTAATGGCTCCCAGGATTGGTAGACTATATGGCAGACTTTTGCCTCAAGTCCCAAGAATTGGACATCAGTGAATGAGATTCAGGATCTAAACCATCAAGAAGAGAAGAAATTGTCTATAGTATTTACTTTTTATGTGAAGAGGGCCACACCCTAAGGAAACATGATCAGGACTGTGACCTGAGTAAGGGGTTGTACTTCAACCTAATCTTCCCACAACTTCTCTTGTCCACAAGAGATACCATCATGCAGTTTATTACATTGTTAGATCACTTCATGGCAGAGACTTCAAGTGCCAAACTACTAAGTTAATTATCACAACCATAAAGAAATCGATGTATGCTGATTGTCGTGTCCACCATTCATATGTCAGTTTGTCCTACTGAGATGGCTTGCATGTTGCTGTGATGCTGGAAAGCGTGACACAAGCTTCAAGGGAATTTGCAGGCTAAGAGACTAAGTAGTAGTATCACTTTTAGTCATGTGAATGGTATAAAGTTTTCTGGACCTTCATATGCTGACTTATCATGACTCAAAATAAGAATAGCCACAAACATCCATTACTAATCAAAAAGATATTTACTTGTGTTTTATTGAGCATACAAAAACATCCAATTGAATGGAACATAGCACACTATAGAGAGCATTGTGAAGAATGGGATTTCCTGAACACTTGGAGGTGCTCATTCAGAATACGTACATAGACCAAGAGGCAGTTGTTCAAATAGAACAAGGAGATTGTGCTAGTCTGGGTAGACTAGAGATACAAGTTCATAGACAGTCCTATGTGTGTAAGAAAGAGCTTTATATACAAGAGCAATTGAATATTGAGAAAACATCCCTGTTCAGTCTAGATCAAGGCCATAAGTCTAGTAATAGCCCATATGTCCAATATCAATCTATAAATTCCTCTTCAGACTCACGAAACACATACAATGATGATGCATCCAGGACCATCACAGACCAGTGACCTGTGACCTGTTTGAGGGCTAAACTCCAGCCTATTCACTCTTTTTCCCCTTCACTCTTAGTCTCAAGTTGACACCAAACTATGGAACTACCACAGAGATGATGAATGGTCTAAATAAATCATGTACATCAGTTTTGCCCAATGCAATATGTCATGTGATTTCTACACTCTTCCTTCCATGCGTGTTGAGTAGAGATTCAAGTAAAATGAAATTCTTGACAACTTCTGTCTTTCCTCTATCGTGATTTTGTTGACTGGTTCAGTTGGAAGGATTTTGGTTTTCTTTGAGTTATAAATCCACATTAAAGACTATAGTCTTTGATCTTCATCAGTAAGTGTTCCAAGTCCTCTTGGATTTCAGCAAGCAAAGTTGTATCATCAGCATATCATAGGTTGTTAATGAGTTTTCCTCCAATTCTTTTAATCTAGTTTCTCAGATTTTTTTGGTCCAAAATACAGGTTGAATAAGTATGGTACCTTGTCTGATTTAATACCACAATGCAGAATCTCCTTGTACTGTTGGGAGGACTGCCTTTTACTTTGTGTACAGTTCTGCATGAGCACAGTCAAGTGTTCTGGAATTTCCATTCTTCTCAGTTTACAATTCACACAGTTGAATATCTTTGCTTAGTCAATAAAACACAAGTAAACATCTTTCTGATATTTTCTGCTTTCAGCCAAGATCCTTCTGACCTCAGCAATGGTCTCTCTTGTTCCATATGTGCTTCTTAATCTAGTTTGGATTTCTGGCAGCGCCTTGTT
This sequence comes from Nesogale talazaci, assembly GCA_004026705.1. Lineage (NCBI taxonomy): Eukaryota > Metazoa > Chordata > Mammalia > Afrosoricida > Tenrecidae > Nesogale > Nesogale talazaci. Next base: position 70,425 of record PVJH01009588.1, read on the forward strand.
GATACATAACTATTTGCAGGGGGGGGGGGCGCGGGAGGGGTGGGCATCACTGTCCTCTGGTGGTTGTGGGAGCTACCCAGTGCTGCTCCTAAGAGTCGCCACTGGATTTGAACCGCCAAGCCCGTGGGCCACAGTCCCGCACTCAACCACTTATGCCACCAGGGCTCAGCCCGATATACAACTATTTTTTAATCATTGTCAGCAAAAAATTACTTTCATGTGATATTGAAGATATTGTTTGATACTTTCCACAACTGCTGGGTCATGATTCTTTAAGATAAGCACAAATATGGATATTTTCCAGTCAGTTGGCCAGGTAGCTGTCTTGCAGACTTCTTGATATCACTGAATGGGTACTTCCAGTGCTGCATCAGCTTGTTGGAGCATTACAACTGGTCAATCCGTGGAACTCTACTTTCAGTGCAAGCTTGGGTTCATCCTTTAATTTAACCTTGATCACATGGTAACTCCTGAAATGGTTACATCTGAACCAAATAATTTTTTGATGCACTTAGTTTGTATATGTCTTCTATGTTCTTTTGATACCTTGTTCAATATATTGCTCAGAGAATCCTTTAATGCTGCATGCAACTCAAGGCATAATATCTTTCTTCAAGTCCTTGAACTAGAAAAATATCAAGCATTCTCTTCCCTTTTGACTTTGCACATTATATTGCTTTACTTTGTTTTCTAGAACTGCCATTTGGAGTTTCCTGTTCAGCTCTTTTACCAGCATTTCTTCTATATGCAGAAGGTAATCTATGGTCAAGAGTAAGTTTTAAAGTCTCTTGTAACACTCGCTTTGGTCTTTTCTTTCCTGTCTTTTTAATAACTTTTGGTTTTCTTCACTTATTCATTTATGATGTTCATTATGATTCTTCATTTATGTTCCTGGTATCATCCAAAACTCATTTCATCTTGGGTCATTATTGTTCAATATGTCAAATCTGTTCTTAAGATGATATTTAAATTAAGGTGGAATGTGCTTCAGGAACTATATTAGCCTTCGTGGATTAGTTTTAATTTTCTTCAAGTTGTGCTCACTTCGGCAGCAAATATACTAATTTTCTTCAAGTTGAACTTACATATGAGCAATTGATAATTTGATCCACTATTGGCACTGTTGTCTCTTCTTCTCACAGGTGTAGTCAATTTGGTCCCTGTGTATTAAATCTGTCAAGGATGTACATGGTTGCCATTTATGTTGAAAAAAAGATATTTGCAATGAAGAAGTTGTTGGTCTTATAAGTCTGTCGTGTGATCTATTGTTTCTATTGCCGAGGTCATATTTTCCAACCACTGATCCCATCTTCTGTCACACACATAGTGTACACACTATACTTCAAGACAGATCCTGAAATGTTCTTCGTGATGATGCATGTGATGCCATTCCTCTTGAATTTGTCATTCTTAGGATAGTAAACTATGATTAGTCTATTTAAAATGGCTTGTTCCTGTCTGTTTTGGCTCACTAATGCCTAGGGTATTGATCTTTATGCATTTCACTTCATTTTTATGACTAATAATCCTCTGAGTTAGGTAATAATTACATTAAACCTCATTTTACAGGGATGGGTCGAATGAGGCACAGAAATATTGAGTACTTTGTCCAAGATTACTATTTTATGCAGCTCTCTGGAGAAGTAAAATCAGTGAAGTCTTTTATATGTGGACACAAAGAGGTTCTATATCAAGGAAATTGCTCACGCCAGTTGTGGAGGTAGACACATTCCAAGTCCATAGGTTTGATGTCAGATTGAAGTCTTCTCCTAATTCACATGGATGCCAGAGCTGATGAACTGAAGATAAATACATCAGACAGCAGGCTTCTGGTTGCAGATGTGAATAAATCCAATGTTGATAGGTAGGATGGCAGGTTGTTGACAATTCCCATGATCAGTAGACAATATGGTAGGTAAGTGATTCCCCAAAAAGCTGATTATTTCATTTTCCCTAATGAACAGCCTGTCTGGTAAAAGGTTGTAGATAACTGGATGGGATACTGGAAGAAAGGCTAGCTGTATGTTTCTGGTGCTATGGTGGGGTTCTTTCTCAGGGGGACCTGGTCTCCCCTCCATTCAAGGAGTTGTAGATCTGTACATTGATGTGACTCTGGGCACTGATTGGCTCACTAGAGGTCCAAGCTAACCTGCTATGCACTTGACCCAGAATTATAACTAATTCTGATCAGGTCAGTATTTAATTCAGTTTTTTATTTAAATGCCCATCTGTAACACTCCTAGTGATACCCTGCCTAAGTAGCTAATGCCATAAATCCAAAGGAGTCAGATTATTCTAATTACTATTTTGACTTCGTTGCCACACCCGACTCTCCTTTGTTCACGTGCTGCCACTTGGCCCCTACCACCACAAGGTCCGATCAGACTCACTGCCACTAGATGTCATCATTCAAGTAGGGCAGTTCCCCCTGTCGAACAGACTTTTATAAAGTCCTCCTCATAGTGGTAAAAGGTTTGTGCTCTGGGAACTCCATTTGCGAGCCTCTAGCTCTAGTCTAATAGATTCCTCTAATGTAGCAGTTTCCCTAAGCCTTTGTATACTTTCTTCTACAGTATATCAAGGCAAGTCTGGGACTTGAGCTTGCTTTATAATAAGCAATCACACATCCATGTTTCAGTGGGTTAACCAACTAAATTATTAGAACATTTCCTTAAGTCTCAAGCTGAAACACTGAAAATCTGTGTTGAGGGGGCCCATATCAATGAACTCAGACTGATGCAACATTATGTGCCATGCACCATTAATCTACACCAGTGGTTCTCAACCTTCCTAATGCCATGACACTTGAATACAGTTCCTCATGTTGTGGAGACCCATGAAATTATTTTTGTTGCTATTTCTTAACTGTCATTTTGCTACTGTTATGAATTAGGCAACCCTTGTGAAAAGGTCATTTGACCCCCTGAAAGGGGTCACAACCCACTGGTTGAGAACCATTGATGTATACCCTTAATAGACGGTCTCCATGTTTTTGTTTGTACATACTAGAAAAATCAAGTAGTTCTTTCAGAGTGTAGCGCATTCCCCCTGGGTGACAACTTGAACTTGACTTTGGGGGCTCAAGTTTAATTATAGCTTTTGAAACAATAGGTGGGGGGGGTATTTCCTAGAACAGTCACCAATGTCTTCCAAGATAGCTGTCTCAGACTACACTCCAGAAGGTGCTTCAGAAAATGCCCCGGGGCCTTATTAGCAAGTAGAGTTGGATTAATCTCATCGACTGTACATGGAAGGAATAATGGTTTTCCTGATAATAGGTTAGCAGGCAAGGGTGAAATAATCACTTCAGATGGGAGCAGAACAGCTCTTCACTGGAACGATTCAATGGAATTTATGGAACCAATGTACCCGCCTTTCTGACTCAATGTTCTCCCCCACTCCCATCCACCACATTTTAGAATGTCATTTGTTCTCAATAAATGCCCTCATTAAAAAATAAATAAATGCTCTCATTTTAAATGTAGACATCATTTGAGACTAGGAATTAAGTTGACGCTGCAATTCAGCCACTCTCCTTTAATTCCCACTGCCATTGAGTCGATGCCACCTCGTAGTCAGCCAGCTTATTGAACTCAGCGACTCTTAATTCCGCTAGGAGCTGGTCTGCAATCCTCACATGTGGCAGTTTGAACTCATCAGGCTCTGTGGGAGAAGGATGGGGTGCATGACTCCCTTAAACAGCTACCGTTTGGAATCCTGTAGCAGGGTTCTCATGAGTCCGCCAGTATTGACTTGATGGCAATGATTTTGTCCGTTTGCTTGGTTGTTTTTTTGTTTGTTTATTTGTTGGGGGGGGGGGCATCACTGCCTTCTGGTGGTGGGAATAAGAGGCCCAGCATTGCTCCTGGAGAGCTGCTGCTGGATTTGAACCCCCCCCACCCAGAGGTCCGCAGTCCCGCGCACAACCACTATGCCACCGGGGGTCAGCCCCTGCTTGCTTGTTTTTTAATGATAAGATTCTGGTCTTCAATTTCTGAAATGTCAACTCTGTTCTCTAAGACATAAGGCTTTCTTTCAGGGGACAAGGAACACTTTAAGACTTTTATGCTGCACTTGAGTTGTGACTCTGACGCCCTGAGTCCATATGTTCATCACTTTGTCCATTTTGAGTTGTGCAAACCAAACAGCTTTCCTACACTTCTCTTTCTGCCAAAATTGCAGAGATTTCAAAGACACAGACTGCTGGAGTGCCATTTCTCACCAACACTTGATCTATTGGTAGCAGTATTTTGTGAATATCGCCATCTCATACCATGAATTTGCTAATTTCCATAAGCCCCTTCTTGACTTATGGAGGCAGAGGCTATCAGTATTGAGGGAAGCAGAGTTATCAGTGCCTTTACAAATAATCAGACTTAAAAACCACATTGCAAAACTCATCCTTGCGATTCTGAATCTTTAGAACCACTCGTGGTACCAAATGTCCAAGACTCGGTTCTCTAAAAAAGAAAAAAACAGAGAAGTATATACATGTATCTATACAGAGAGGTTTAAATCAAAGAAATGGTTCACAGTTCAGGCTGCAGGCAGACTTCTGGACTCAGTAAGGAATTAATCCAAGGTTACCAGGTAAGATGTCAGGCTGCTGACAAATCCCAAGATCAGCAGGCCACTGGTTCAAGTCCAAAGAACCAGAAGTTGGTAGACAAGCTGTATTTAGGATCCAGATCCAGCAAAAGCAATCAAGCTTTTCCACTACATTCATTTATATTGGAAACAGGCCACATCATGAATGAGATCTCATCGTGGATATTTTGTTTTCATTACAATACCACTTAAAACCCTAACCAAGTTGACCTAAAACTGTCACAATCACCTAACTAGTAGTATGTAAGTCATATCACATCTCTTCTTGAAATACTCCAATATTGCCCTCCATCTCATTCGGGATAAAAGCCAAATTGTCCTCCAAATGGCATAAAGATCCTACTTATGCATCCCTCTCCAACTTCCCTACTCAATTTCCCTTTGCCTATAACCATAACTTTGTTCCCTCTCCTTGAACCAACTAGTCTTTCTCAAGGCCGGAATTCTTGCCTCCTCACCTGTGTCCGTGCCCACATACCATACCTTTTATTTTTCCTTCAGTGTCCCAAACAATGCCCTGCATAGTAAACTCTCTGAATATGTGTTGCACTAATAGATGTATTTATTCTCATTTACTTTATGTGGGGGACAATATTTTAAAAGAAGCAAAAGTAGAAATTTTAAGGTTGCATGTAAATTCCATTTACACTGCTCCTCACTTGTTGAGATGGTTACGATCCAGGTATCAGGTAGTTATGCAAAAATTAATGTGATTTGAAAATGGAGGATGACTACATCATCATGCAACTGCCAAATTCAATCATGATACATCTGCCAGATTATAATATTACTTAACTACAAAACCACAATGCAACAACTGAGAATAAACTGAGCCCTGGTGGCGCAGTGGTTGTGTGCAGCAGCTCTCCAGGAGTAAGGCTGGGCTTCCTACTTCCACCAGGGCAATGATGCAATAAATCAATAAATAAGAATTTTTAAAAAACAACTGAGCATAGCGGTTCTGCCAAGCTAACACTTAAGCATTAGCCAACAAAGAAAGTGCTACTGCCTCCCCAAATTTCAGTGTTTGGGCATACCGAATGTGCAAAATAATATGCAAAATAGTAATGTGGTAGATTTTTTACTATTGCTGTAAATTAGTGTTGGTTATAATTCTTGGGGCTTAGTATTTTGTGTATTTATAAAGTTCTAGACTTTCTGTAAATTTATTATTAAAAACTGGTAAATCGTGCAAAATTAAATCCTAATACATATATGTGTGTGTATATATATGTATATATGTGTGTGTATATATATATATATATAACTGTAACGGATTTCTGAGGGTTACTAATGCAAAAGAAAAACAACACTGTAGTTAGTTACTTAGTAGCAGATAACGGCCATAAATGAGAGAGCAAGCTTAAAAGGACAGTAGTTTTTGGTGAATTCAGTAGTTTGAAAGAACATAATCTGAAGTGAATTAGCTTCTACTTTAACTGCCCAGTAATGAAGTATTGACTTTGCACAGGGTACTAACAATGAAGCAACTGTGGCGTGTTAGGTTGTAAGACATGGCTGCCTGTGTAATAGTCTGAAAGACAATTCAGTGGATACAAGAGCCAAATGGTATTTCACATCATGCTCTTCGCTTTCTACTTACTTACCTGAAATTATTGGTGTGTAAATGAGTTCATTTGTTTAAATTATTTACATTACATTGTTTCAACACTAGTGCTCAATTCAATTGCTCAAACACCGGATTTTCTTTTGAATGCAAGAAAAAAATCTCCCCTGACATTCTAAATATGCACACACACACACACACATACGTGTATATATGTGTTGCAACCCACGAAATTATATTTTGAATGTTTATAAAGTTCCATATTAGCAAAGCAATACATTGTATATTAACAAGAGCGACCTAGCTGACCTGTCAAAATGTTTCTGGGTGGCTTCCATTCTAAGATTTCGATTCTGTCCACGCGCAGCGAGGACCAGGAAGGAGCCTGCTTCCCGAGGGCTTTGAGGCCCGCGGTTCAAAGACCACATTCACGAAAACTTGGGGCTTAGTATTTTGTGTTTTTATGAAGTCCCAGGCTCGCTGCTATTTTCCTTTTCGGCTTTGCTATTGTGACGCTTTCCAAATAACGCTTTTAGGCACCGAAGAGGGCGGCGGTGGCAAACTTAGGTAGCTGTCAAAAGGCACAAGAAAGAGCGGCCCACGTTGCCCCCAGTTGCCAAACTTTCAGTTTACTGATCTTGTGTCCCTGGGGAGGAAATCCGTTCACGTGCCCCCCCACCCCCACCCCCACCCCCACCCCCGCCCATAGTTCACCGTCTTTCTACCCGATCCGTTCGCGTCCCTCACCAGGACCCAGCGCTGCGACAAAAGGTTTTAAAAAAAGACAAAAACCCTGCTCTCCCGGCGTGCCCCTCCCAGGGCGCCAGGGCGGGGGTTCGCTTCCCGCCACCAGGCTCCTCCTCCGCCTCGCCCTCGCGGCCGGTCCAGTCCTCCCGGAGCCTCGCGCCGCGGCAGGTCTTGGCGCCAACCGGGTGGCGGCGCTGTCCGCCCCGCGTGCTGCCGCCTGGGGCCCGCGGGAGGCGGAGGCTGGGCGGTCGGGCGGGCGGGCGGAGGAAGGGGAGGGAGCGCGGCGCGCGGCTGCTCTCGCGTGCTCTGCGCCGCTCGCGTGACCGCTCCGTGTGGGGAAGGCGCCGGGCCCGGGGCTCGGCCGGCCGGGGGCGCGCCGCTTCCAAGAGCGTCCGGGGCGGGGTGGGCTGCTCCGGCCGGCGCCAAGGGGGGGGCCGGCGGGCCGGCGGGCCGCGGGGGGCCCGGGCCGACACCCGCGCGCACGCTCCCGGAGGAGCCTCCGCCGCGGCTGCTCTTCCTCGGCCCGACGGCGAGCGGCAGTGTCTCCCCGCCCAGCGCACGCTCGCCCCGCGTCTCCCCCCCGCGGCGGCTGCTCCTCGTCGGCACCGCCAGCCCCAGTGCCGCTCCAGGGCGGGCGGGCGGCGGCGGCGGCGGCGGGCCCGCGGAGCCGCTTTGTGTGCGGCCCGGCGAGGGGCGGCAACCCCACCACCTGACAGAGGCCCGGGCTCTCGATGCACCTCCCGCCCGCATGAGGAGGAGGTAAAGGCGGCGGCGGCGGCGGCTGGGCTCCCGCCCTGGGCGGGTGGAGGCAGGGGGACGAGGGGGTGGGGTGGGG